>CAJVQA010001568.1:0-25036 GCA_910591915.1 Cetraspora pellucida
TAATATATACATATAAATAATTCTTAAACAAGTTAATTTAAAGTATTAAAATTACTTTATTTATTAGTTTAAATAATCTTTAAATAATATTAAAATATAAATACGAATAAAAAAATACTTGTAGTTAATCTGGTTCAAGTTTGTTTTGTGCTCTCTAATAAACTTATTATTTATTATGAATGGATCTATCACAAGATAAATATATTTATATAAAATGTTATTATTTAAATTTATAAAAGATTTAATATGCTTATTAATATTTTAAGACAAAAATAATATATTTCAATTAATTAATTATTCTAATGAAAATGATGAAATGCATATTGATGACAATGATTTTTCAAGTATAAAATTAGAGACTGCAACTAAGAATAACAAAAAATATTTAATAAAATCAGTTGATAGTTTTTATGAAACTGAAAAAAGTGAAGAAGAAATAAATAAATCTAAGATTGCAAATAGTTTTTCATCTAAAAAGACAACTAAAAAATGAAATAATGCTAGTTAGATTTGAAACCATTTTGATAAAGAACTACCAACTAAAGAATAGAAAAAAATAGGCAAATGCAAAGTTTTAATTCCTAACAAAAAGGGTAATAAAAAAAAATATAAATATGAAATTATAGTTCATACACAAGGATCAACAACAAATTTTGCAACTCATTTACTTACTTATAGAATTGTAAAACTGCAATTGGCTGTAAATAAAATAAATAACTTACAACTAACAATTAATATTATATTTAAAAAAACTATGACTAATTATATTAATTGAAAAGAAGCAATTAATTAAGCACTAGTAAAATTTATAATTAAAGTTCTTAACTGTTTTATTTACTTAAAAGTCATACTTTTATTAAATTTATAAATTTATTAGATCTATCTTATAAATTGCCATCAAACAAATATATTAAAACTTTAATTTATCAGGCATTTAATTATTTAACTAATGAATTAAAAACATTATTTGATAAAAATCTTATTTTATGTAACTTGGACTGCCTGATCTCAAAGTAGTTATTTTGGTATTACTTGTCATTTTATTAATTCAGAATTTAAATTAAATGAGATTACTTTAGCTATGCATTATGTTCCTTATCCTCATGATTCTAAAACAATTGCTATTGTTTTAGAAGAAATTATTAATGATTGGAAGTTAAATAATAAAGTTAATTATATAACAAGTGATAATGCAATAAATATAGTTAAAGCTATTAATATTATAAAAAACATCGACAGAATTCTCTGTGCTGCCTATACACTCCAATTAGCAATTGGAAAAGAACTTAAGCCTGCTAAGATATTAGTTATTTGAACTAAAAGATTAATTAATTTTTTATTATCACCAAAACAAACTAAATGTTTAATAGAAGCTTAAAAAGTACTTCGAATGTCTAAAGAAGAAATTAATAAGCAAAAAGAAACTTATATTTGAGAAATTTCAAATGTTTTTACTAGATGGAATTCTTTATATATATCTTGAAAACATTTATTACAGTTTCAAAAAGCATTAGATATAATGTTAGCAACATTGGATGCTAAATCTGATTATAATTCCAAAACAGATACTAAACAACTTCATGCTATTATATTAACTAAAAATGAATGGCAAATATTAAAACAATTAACAAATTTATTAGCACCTTTTGCTGAAGCAACTACTTTGCTTGGAGGTAGTACCTATTTTACTTTAAGTTTTATGTTATCAGCAATTAAAGTATTATTACAAAATTGTAAACCTAAAGCAAATGATTATAAGGATTATCAAATTAAATCTGAATTTGATAATAATAAATAAATTATAATGATATTACTACAATATTTGATGAAGAAGAAATTATTGTAAATATAATTATAATAATAAGATTGAAATTACTATAGATGCTAAAAAGATAAATGTAAATAAATTTACTGAAATAAAAAGATTAGTTTATAAAATAAAAGCAACTTTATATAAAGCTTTAAAACATTATTGAAAATTACCTTTGGAAAGTGCTCTAATTGCAATATTTTTGGATCTACAATGTAAAAAAATGGATAAATTTTTTAAATGAAAACAAGAGCAAGCAATTGAAGCTGTATGAGATTAGTTCAAAAATATACAAATTAATCTGACTTTTATCATAAATCTACTAATACCAATATAAATAATAAACTACTTAATCTTATGTTTGGTAATCAAGAACAATTAGAACATGACGAAGTAGATTTATATTTAGAAGTAAAAGAATTAAACTATAATGCTAATCTTTTTACTTGGTAAAATAATAAAAAAACAAAATTTCCAATTCTTTCTAATTTAGCTTAAAAATATCTTTTAATTTCTGTTACTTCTACTATAATGAATGTTTATTTTCAGATAGTGAAAATATTATGAATAGTAAAAAAACACAGTTAAATAAAATTTTATTTGAAAGAATTTTATTTCTTAAATATAATATGAATATTATTGAACAAATTTTTCCTTAATTATATATGATTATATATTTTTTATGAAGATTTTATAAGTATTATTCTAAGCATTTTAATTTATAGTATATATATGTATATATATATCATTATATATCAACCAATAAATAAGATATTTTATATTTATATACATAACTATAAACTTTTTTGTTTTGTATATCAGGTGAATTTTGCAGCTAATGCTTAGCATTAAATTATCTAACTTAGGCCAGCATCATCTATGCAAAAATGCATCTGAGACATAAACCTTTTTAATAAAAAAATCAAATAGATTAAAAACTGATTTAATCTGGTTTAAATCAGTTTTATTTATAAAATTGATTTTATAATTGATATAATTTTTATTTTAAATTGAATTATTATTTTAATCTAAATATCTAATTATAAACTAATATGATTCCAATCACTACACTATTCTCTATAGTTGAGGCTAGTTCTACTTTGTTCTTAATTAATTTAATTACTAGTTGGTGCAACTGAATTAGCTGCCTTTTAGATGCCTTTGTGGTTTGCAACATGTATATCAATTTTGGTATTATACATATATTATTAATGTATATTAACTGACTGATAGTTAACTTCTTAAATTGTATACTTCATATAAACTTTTGTATAATTCTTCTTGTCTTTTTAACAACTAAGCTTTCATTTGCTTCTATACTTAACCAAACTTATAGTATTCTTGTTAGTGCATGTTTGTCTTTAACCTATAGTTGAAAATTGTTTATCTAAACAGATTTCTCTTCTTTTTCTATCTCTGAGTTAACTACCAAAAGCTTTGACTTGGAACTATTGATTTGAATATCATTGAATCTAAGAATCTTTGTGAAATCTGAATGATTTCTTGCATCTCTTCTCTACTCTTTGCCATCCAAGTTTTATCATCAGCATATACTACTGCAGCTTGTCTTGTCTTTCTAATTTTAACTCTGTTCATTTGCAAGTTATGCACTTTATATGCTTCAATTTCATATTCTAACCATTGATTATCTTGAATTCTTCTTAATAATGGGTTATAAAATATCCTTCAGACTAATAATAAAATTGTTTTTTCTTGCTCAATCCCATCTTCAGCAATAAATATCTTTGTCAATCCAAACTCTGTCATAATGTAGACTTTTTTTCTGCTATATAACTCTATGATAAACCTTACTATTTCATCTGATAGCTTAATTCTCTATAATGCTAGTTGAAGTGACTTTATTGATACTGAATTGTATGCTTTCTTCATGTCCTACATTAGTAACTACAACTTTTTATTACTTTCTTTTGCATCTTCTCTTATTATTTCTACAATATGTATTTCTTCTTCTGTTGAGTTTCTAAGTAGACCAGCAAAGTTTAGGCTCTTAAGTATTTCTTTTTCTTTTATTATACTAGACATTCTTTTTGCTACTACCTTAGTTAAGCATTTTTTAAATATTTCTAATAGTCAATTGGTCTAATATTACAAAGCTTGTAACTCCAATTCTCACCTTTTGGGATTGGATATATTTGCACTAACTTCCACTTGAATGGTATCTTTTCTAGCTTCAAATACATATCTGCAACTTTTCTAAAGACTTTTTATATTTTACTACTTGCACTCTTGATTAGTCTGTATTCAATATTCGATATGCCTAATGCTGTTTTATTTTTGGTTTCTCCTATTGCCTCTATCTATTCTTCAATTGTTATTTCTGTCTTTAACTCTAAATACCACTCTTCTCTGACTTCTACAAGTAGCTTGTAAAACTCTTCTGTTACTTCTTCATCTTTAGCCATGTCTCTCTGTTTGAACTGCTTACTAAAATGTTCTTTTGTCTGCTCTAATACTGCATTTGATTTACTGATTAATAAGCATCCATCTTCTTTCTATTTTAACACTCAATCTATTTTAATTTTGTTAAATAGTTTGTTTAAAATACTAGTAAGTATTCTTCCTACTTCTTTATCAATTCTTTTGCATCTTCTATCTACTGCAGTATTAATCTTATTTCTTGTATGCTTGTCTTCTTTCACTCTTTCTAATATTCTTAATGCTTGCTACTGCTTTTTTGTTAACTGCCACTATTATTCAAGATCTGCTATTCTGTCTTCTCTTATATAACCTATTTCTAAACCATATTCTATGTTTATCTTATCTATCTTTATGTTGACTTTCTCTAAGTTTAGTTCATTTTTTTTTCTTTTAACCAACTTCTTAGTCTTCTGCAGTAGCTTACTCAGTACTACTATGTCTTTGTATAGCAGTATTGTTCTTTTCTTTCTTTCAATATTACTATTTCTTTGGATTATTTTCCTTTTTGGTATGTTTTTATTTACTGCATCTTTTATTGCACAGAATATTATATCTTATACTTTGTCTATATTAATGCTATACCCAACTTCTTCAAATACTTTAAGCCTTCTATTCTTAGATAAGTAATTTTTGAGATCTACTTGATAATCTTTTTAATTTTTTTTTGTTACCTTATCATACAAATAAATTGTTCTTGTTAATTCTTTTTTTTTTATTTCTGCTCTACTATGTGTTTGGATCAAGTATTTGAATATTAACATTGCACTAACAATGTATGATCACTTGATATTATAAATCCTACATCAATTATTTCTGTCTGTTCCAATCCTAGTTGTAGTTCTTCTGAAACCCATATTTGGTCAATTCTCATTTGTATGTCTTGTTCTGCCCAAATATAACCTCTTAATTCTAGGTTGCAGATTCTATATGTATCACCAAATTCCTGTCTTATTAGCCATTTATGTAGTAGAAATGATTTGCTACAATTGTTTTTACTACTGCTCATTTTATCTAACTTGCTATTTACCATATAATTAAAGTTACTCATCACTATGAACTGTGAGTTTCTTGCTTTTTTCACATATATATTTACTATTCTTTGTTGTAATTTTCTTGTTTTTTCTTTGTTACTTGGAAGGATATATACCACCACTATCATTATTTCTATCTGCTTAAAGTAGAATTTTGCTCCGATTAAGTATTTCTAAAATCTACAAATTTTTTTTATATGTTTCTCCTATTTTTGACTTACTAATAACCTAACATCTAATCACTTTTTCTTCATACTTTCACTTTGTGATCAAACACCTTTGTAGTGATTGTTCTCTAAACTGTATTTTAGTTTATTACTGTTGCTATTTGTTTTTACTAATCCCAGAATATCAACTTCTTCTTCTATTGCCTATTCAACTATTGTTCTCAGTTTAATCTTGTTACACTTTATTCTATTTATGTTATAACATGCTATCTTAATACTTGTTATACTTTTTCTACTTTTGTTATGTTTGCTTTTATTATATTTAAACTTCTCACTAATGCTCTTTACCTCTATATCTGACAAAGTAGTTACTTTTTTTTGAAGAACACCTATAGCAACTTTTAGGAGTGATTTGGAAGCAGGCTCTCTAATTGTCTTTTTTCAATATTATCTAGTCTTCTTAATATTCTACTAAGAACATCTTGTAGTTTGTTTTTTGACTTCTTTGTATATATTACTTTTGTCTGCATGTTATCATTATATTTCCTATCGACTTCTTTATCTTTTTTCTGTTGGTTTTCTTTATTACTCTTTTTCTTCTTAATGTTTTTTGGACTTTTTAAGTGTCTTCTATGCTATGAACTTCTATTCATATAATATTCTTTTACATCTTTGTTTTCTTCTTTTTTGATTTTAATGTTCTTGAATACTATTTTATTATACTACTCTAATCTTGTGTCATAATAGTATAGCTTCTTACTGATAGCCATTATTAAGTCTTCTTCTGTTTCAAAGTAAACTGATGCAGTTTTTCATTGGTTTTTGTTTCTGTTTACTGAAATATAAACTGCTTTTGTCTTTATTGCTCTTAGTTGTCTTAATAATAGTACCTCTATTGCTGTTATTAGAACATTTCAAATTATTGCCTAATATAATACTCTACTTTCTAATATCTCTCTTGCAAAAGTATCTGAGGTAACTCTACAAGTTTTGTCTTCCTCAAAGTACACTGACTATGCCTGATCAAGTATTGATTTTCTGTTCTCATTTTTAAACTCAACAGCAAATATTGCAGTTTTGCTATTACCAAAACTTTTTCACTAAATGAACCTAATTCTATTGTAAAACTGAAGACACTTTCTTATACATGCTAGTCTTACTTCTATTAGAATGTTCTACATTGTATAAACATTGTTTTCTAACTTGCTATCTTCATGTATTCTTATTGTTTTATCTATATGGCTTTGTTCTCTATCTGTTCTTTCTGTATTTGTTCAATGTTCATAGTTACTTTAGGTTTTTTTCTTCTTTGTGAACTACTTTTTTTTTGTCTGTCTTATACTTTTTACTTATTCTTATGTCATCAGTTGTGTTCTTCTGCTGATTATTTTCCTCTGTCTTACTTCTTTTTTTTTCTTTATTTTTCTTTACTGAACTTTTTTCTGCTTGCTTTTCTAGCATACTGTAATTTATGCACCTATATTCTTGCTCTAGCAATACTTCTTTATTTATTTTGTTTTTGTTTAATTGCTCTACATTATTCTTTTTTGGTTTTTTGCTGTCTCTTACTCGTATATACTTACAGTAATTATATACTTCAATTAAGTTTCTAAATATACAAACTAAAACTGCTTCAGTGCCAACTAGTCTGGCCAATTTCTTATCTTTTCTTAAAACTCTTGATTTATAACTGTTTAGTAATTCTTTTTGTATTCTGTCAGATTTATTAAACATGTCATGATATTTTTCTAATTTCTTGCACCAGTCAATTTCAGTAGAAACTGGTTAAACTTTTTGTATCACATTTCTTTGCTTTATTTTTATATTTATATTGTATATATTCAACATGTATTTTTTTATTTATATCTGTATTTATTTGTTTATCTGCAAGATTGCATATTTGTTTATTTGTTTTGTTGTGTTTACTGTTTACTTTAACTTGTTTTATGTATTATGTATATAATCTACAGTATAGAGTTTTTGTGTTTTTTCTTTTTTCTATTAAAATTTTTAATAACAAGCAAAATTTCCTCTAAAAATTAAAGGTGGCTATTGTATTGCTATCAACTTGGTCTACTATTTTAACAAACTATATTTAATTTTTAACAAGCTTTAACTTTGCTTAGTTGACAACTATGCTTTTACTTGCTAGTTTTTATGATTTCTATAGTTTTCTTTTTGTTCTGATTTTGGTTATAAGGATCAGTAGAAAGAGTTTTTTGGCTGAAAAAAATTTTTTATAATAAAGTTTATAAAATATGTTCTTAAGAATATATTTCATAAGCAAAGTATACCTTATATTATTAATAAATTATTATTTTATTTAAAAAATGCTAAATACAATTTAATTTTCCAGGCAAATTTGCCTAGAATATAGTTTAAGAGATACTAATATAAATTTAATATTTATAATATGCAATTTTTTATTTGAATACAAAAGAACATTACAAGAATTTATATTAATTAGAAACTAATAAGTTTGTAAAAATATCATTAAAGCAAAATTAAATTATTTTAATGCAGTTATTTATTTAACTAATAATATTATACTGTTAATTATTAAATATTTATAATATGCAATTTTTTATTTAAGTACAGAAGAACATTACAAGAATTCATATTAATCAAAAACTAATAAGTTTGTAAGTTTATATTCAAAGCAAAGATAAATTATATTAATGTAATCATTTATTTAATTAATGATATTGTACCAATATTTATTAAATACTTATGATATGCAATTTTTTATTTAAGTATAGAAGAGTATTACAAGAATTCATATTAATTAAAAACTAATAAATTTATAAGTATATTTTTTTAAGCAAAAGATATATTATTTTAATGTAATCATTTATTTAACTAATAATATTATAATGGTATTAATATAATATTTATATTATTTAATATTTTATATTTAGCATTCATTCAATTATAAAAGAAAGGTATCTTGGTATTTGTCAAGTTGAGTTAATTATACAATATCTTTATTAATTTTAAATTTTTTCAAAAATCAAAATGGAAAAAGAAAAGCATTTACTAAAAGCCAAAAACAACAAGATGGCTAAAAAGAGAAAGCATAAAATAAGAAGAAATATAAGAATTATTACATATAATATTTAGCCAATATAGTAGTAATAAATTATTAACTTATTTTAGTAACAGTAGAATATATCACAAAAACAGTTCAAATAGCACTTGATATGCTCAAAAGTAAAGAAAAGAATAAGAAAAAAAGTTACTCTCTTCCAGGCTCTAGTAGTATAAGCACTACTAGTAATAATAGCAAAAAAAGTTGAGCTAGCAGTATGGCTAACAAAGGTTCAAGAAGGAATAGAAATTAAAGCTCTAGCAGTAGTAGTTCTGAAAATAGTTAGCCTTCAAAACAACTAATAAATAAACAAATAGTTCATCTATATATAATATATTTTATTATTAATTGAGGTTAAATCTATTATTCTAATGAATTTTAGGTGATAGAGATATTAGTAAGATATTAGTTAATTTTAAATATGAAATAGGTAATAGATTTAAACCCTTATTATTATTATTATTTGGCTCACATCGTTTTTGAATATTTTTATTTTTTAGAATAAAATTAAAATATTAACAGAAGAAAGTGAATTGTCTGCTATTAAACTACAGACAAATAAAACTTGGTTTTTACAGATGAAGACTATAAAGAAGAAGTCAATTCTGCCAATAATAAAGAATCTGTCTAGTTACAAACATATTCTGAGGCTATTAAGAAGATATTACAACAACATCATAAGACACAAAAACAGACAGCAATGATAAATGTTAGTTCAACTTTAAAGGAATATAATCAGTCTAGAATGAATAAAAATACAAGATAAATAAGGTAAGTATAATATAAAATTAGACATTATATAAAGAATTATATAAAATAGCATATATGCACTATAGCACCCCTTTGTATTACTATGTAATATCATTATACATCATTATATATATTTTAATAGTTTGCATTTATGATTACATATATTTTAATAGTCTATAAGTCTGATCTGAGATATAAATAAAACAAATCATAGAATATTTCTGATCCTCTTCTTTACATCATTGATCATAGGTTTTTATGTTGTAAGGCCTTTTTTTGTTGTGTAAAGTGTTTTACTATACAAGGTCTTGTATGTTTTCATATCGCCAAAGTTTTTTTACCTTCATTGAGCTTTATTCTACATTGTAAGGTCTTTTTTTACATCACTGAGCCTTTTTTTTATGTCACCAGGCCTTTTTTTTTATGTCACCAGCTTTTTTTACATTATCAAGTCTTGTGTTGACAGGTCTTTTCTGTGTCTCCAAGTTTCTTTTTACATTCCAAGTATTTTTGGTGTCTTCAAGTGTTTCTTTAGGCTTTTATTTTACTGTAACAAGTCTTTTTTTTTGCCATCAAGTCTTTTTTTAACTACCAGGCCTTTTTTGTTTTTTCAGGTTATTTCATGTCGCTTTTGTGCCACTAGATTTTTTTTCATGCTATCAGATCTATTTTTTTGCTTTATTATGATGTTGCTAGATTACTTTTATATATCCAGAGACTTTTTTTTTATATCTCATTTTTTTTGCATTATCAGTTTGTCTTTTGCACCATCAGATCGCTGCGTTACCAGTTATTTTTTGCATCACCTGATCTTTTGCACTGCCAGGGTCATCTCTTTGCATCTTTAAGCTTCATTTGTGTTATTAGATCATTTTTGTCATGCTTCTAGGTATTTGATAGTTTATATTATGCCACTAGAATTTTTTTTCTTTTTTTTTATATCTCCAGATCTTTTGTTTTGCATTATTAGGTTGTTTTTTGCACCAGCAGGTCTTTTTTTTTGTATCAGCAGGTTTTTTTGTGTCATTAGGCCTTTTATCTAGATTACTAGCTCTTTCTTGCATCATTAGGTATTTTTTTTTTTTTATTATGTCACTAGTTTATATAGTATTATGCATCTAGGTCTTATTTTTTTTTTTTATGTCTGTAGGTCTTTTTTTGTATTATAAGGTCTTTTTTACATTCCTTATGCTTTTTCATACCACTAGGTTTTTTTTTGCATCATTAGGACTTTTCTACACCTGCAGTCTTTTTTGTACATATTCAAGATTTTTTTTCTTTGATTAGTGCTTGCTTTGTTAGTAAGTTAGGCATTATCTTACCAAGTATAAACTTTAGGTTCTAAATATGACTAAAATGTTTGAGGAGAGCGATCATACTGAATACACTAATGAAGTTGAAAATACTAGTCTATTAACTTCTTTTGAGGAAGTTACAAGCTCCAATTTGTTCAGTACCAAGGTTTTTTTAACATAAGAGGAATGTGATTTATTTATTTATGAGTGAGCTAAAAAAAAAGACTTCTGTATCAAAAAAGATCGCATAAAATGAGAAGACAGAATTATAAGAAGGCATACATACTTATGTGATCATTCTCGTTCTCACAATTCAAAATCAAAAAAAGATTCAGTTACAAAAAAAATTAATTGTCCATTTCTTATTAATGCTTCATGGCCCAAGCCTAATAATCCTGAATCTTATATATATATTAATAAGATTGTCAATAAGCATAATCATTCTCTAAGTGTTGAAAAGATTAATTTCGAAGAAAGTAAAAAGTTTATATCTGAAATAATTAATAATATAAAATTTTTAACTTCCCATTATAAATTTGGGGCAATGGTGCAGTAAAAGTTTTTAGAAGAGAAGTATTCTGCTTAGCCAATACATTCAAAAGATTTGTATGCTGCTATTCAAAAGTTTCAGCTGACTACTAAAACTTTAGAAAATGATGTGATATTGATGTCCAATTGGCTAGATAGCCAAAAAGAACATGACCCTCAGTAGATTGTTGTTAGGAGTTGGGATGAGGATAATACATTCACAAAGTTACTATGGATAACCTCCGAACAAGTTGAAAATTAGATACAATTTTCAGACTGTGTTTTAAATAATATGACTTATAAAACAAATTGTCATGGCATGGTATTATCAATGTTTGTAGGATTTAATCATAATCATTACAATATACTTCTCATGCAAGCTTTATTATCAGATGAAAGCATGGAATCTCATGTTTGGATGTTTAAAGAAATATTAAAAGCAACTGATAAGCAGCCAGCTGTTATAATAACTGACACAGATCTCACAGTAGATTCTGCAGTTCACCAAGTATTTGTTCAAAGCTATTTGATTCATTGTGCTTTCTACATGACACAAAATATTAACAAGCATCTAAGAAATTCACTTGCAAGTAATTATGAAAATTTTATTGAAGCTTTTTATATATATAAAAACAGTCTTGCAAAAGAAACTTTTAAAAGAAGGTTTAAAGATCATTGTTGAAATTTTCCTAAGGCTAGTTCTTATCTTGAAGTATTATATCACAACAAGGCCTATTGGGCCCACTGTTTTATATGTTTTAAATTCACTGGTGGTATGATATCATCTTCCCACATAGAATCAGTGAATGGGTGCTTAAAACGATTATTATATAGTTCAAACATTTCTTTATATGAATTAATGAATGAAATTCATCGTCTTTTGGATTTTCAAGACAAAAAAGAAGAATATATCTTTTGGAAATTATCTGTCTCTTGTATTAGAAGTCAAAACAAAACAAATTTCCTTTTTAAAAAAATCGATATATGTTTAGAAAAAATTCTTATGCCTATTATATTACAAAAACAACATGCCAAAATTAACTAGTCTGTTTATTATGAAGTTAATAAACTTCTAAATAATGATATCGAGATAATTTTTTTTAGCTTATTTATTATTTAAGTGATACTAAGGAAAAAGGCATTCCAATTATATAAACCCTATATGATTGGGGTACTTTTTCTCTTAGTATCACTCATTTTATGAATTATTTAATAACTTTTTTATAATTATAGAGGCTCTGTAGTGACAATCAAGAAATAGTAATACTTGATGCATCAGTAGCAAACATATAACAAATACTGCTAAAAGAACTTATTCATTTAGTAAGAGGATTAAACAATATAATTAAAGTATAGTATGTGAATGTTGGTAATTCTGTTACCACAAAACATTATGTATTATTATTAAACAATTAGTCTTATGTGTATTCATGCTTAATAATCATCCAACAGGGTATTATTTGTAAGCATTATTTTCGAATAATGCTTACAACAGACAATGCCAAATTTCATATTCGGCTAATTCCTTCTTGTTGGTACTATGATAATGCTGACATGTCTAAAGAACCTTTTTTAAAAGCAGATAAATTTTATGAGAAAATATTAACAGAAAAAACTGTTTTTCCTATTTCTTATTTATATGCATTTAATCAGAATAACCAAGATTTTTTTAAAAAGAGTCTTACTATACTTCAACAAAAAAAGATTTATAGAGAGCTACATAGTACTTATAAGAAGGCTCTTAACAAAGCCTTAACAAGTTGATCAAATTCACAATGACTTATCGATCTGTTAAAAGAATTTACAAAAAGTGTTGATAAATCATCTGAAAGCTCATCAGGAGATGAAATCAATAGTAATAAAGAAAATAGAGATTTTGTATTACAGAATCCTAAAAAAAGGCATGAAAAAGGCTGACTGACAGGCACTAAATGCTTCAAATCAGTGTATAAAAAAAGAAGTACCAAAAAACAGTAAAGACATTGTAAGAAATGTGATAAGGTTAGCCATTATCAAAAAAACTGCAAAACATAATTTAATTAATGAGATAGTTAGTATATGAATTGCTTGTTCAATAGTGCAAATTGAGGTTATAATTGTAAACTGAAGTGATTTAAAATGCTAGCCTAATAATTGAGTTAAAATTTAATATCTACAATTAGATGCTGTTAGATTGATTTTGAGTTAGGGTATTAAAGCTGTCTTGATAGTTTTATTAGTGCTTTTAAGAAAGTTTGTTTCATGTGCTTTATTTTTTTATTTTGTTAATCTAATATTGGTAAGTTACTAGTCAGTTACTAGTAAGTTTGCCTGAATCTTTTTAGTTTTAATCAATAGTATATTAATTTTCATGGTAACTATTGAGTAACTTACATATATACATATGTCACACCTTGGTAACCACAACCCTGTATATGACAGTATCTTGTTTTATGTAAATCGAAAAAGAATTAGAATTAAATTAGTATCTATTAGGGCAATCAGATTTTGATAAAGTCACCTATTTTTGTGTCTAAGCATGTGAATTGCTGGTCTACATGTAAGTTTAATAAATGATACGTATATGAAAAATAATGTGATATTAATTATTAGCGACACTAGAACCAACACTTAAATTGAGGGTGACATGTATATTAGCAACATTATCTAGTATGTACATACATTATTTAAGTAAGTATGCATGTATATATATATGTATATACATATATGTGTATATATATATATGCATATTTGATTAGCTTTTTCATTAAATTTAGTATATATACATATGTACAGCATATACATGTTATATAGAGTATCCATATTGGAAAAATTTTATAATATTTGAAAAAGATTAATGATGCCTTTATGTCATTTAATTAGAATGCTAAGTTTAAGTAATACTTAATTAGAATGCAAAAGTAGAAGACAGCAGATTCTAATATATATTTTATCAAATTAACTTTAGAGTTAGGGTCAACTTAAGTTAGGGTTATAGGTAATTATATATATGCAAAATTGCCTTCCTGACATTTTTATTTAACCTACCCAAGGCATATTTAGACTGCTATTTTTTGTATTTTACAGGTTTTTTAATTTTTTTTTTTATTTGCTTCGTCGAAGATCATCAAAATTTTGTAATATTATTGGTCAGTCATTAAGTAATTCTGCTACACTTTAGACAACCCCAGAAGTAGATATTACACATATTTGATCCAATGTTACACACAGTTTGATTAATTTGAATGCTTAAATATCATATAATATATTCTCAAATTTTATTGGTTAAGAGATAGAGCACTATAGTGCATATGTGCTATTTTATATAATCCTTATATAAATTATTATTATTATTATTATTATTATTATTTAGAAGAAGAAAAGAAGATGTAAAGTACTAATATATTTAATTAAATTAAGTAATAAAAAAATTGCATGATATTCATATAATGATTTGGAGTTGTTAATAAGAAGTAAAAGTGATAATGCATACTATTCTGATAAAGTATAGGTGACTGATAATGAGGCAACAAAAAAAAGTAAAGAAAAAATAAAAAAATTAGTATGTGTAGACAAGTAGTGATATGAAAAGCATGTTAGTATATTATATTCTATTAAATTAGTTAGCATTATGTATTTGTATAATATCAGCTAATTTAATAATATATGTTCTTTATAGTTATATTAAATGATAAGCTATTTTTTTAATACTAATATTATATTTAGTTAAAAAGAATGTTTTACAAACATATTGATCTATATGTAAAGTCTCTTCAACCAAAAATAATAGAATGTACAAATGGCACTATGAAGGTCATATAGATAGGAATAAGACTCTACTATGTACTGTTCTAACTAGGCATTATCTGCTAATATACTAAGCCATTATAATATTTTGGAACCAGAATTTGATGCAGATTATTCAACTAGAGATAAAAACTCAAAAGAGAAAAAAAAAAAAAAGCCAAGCATAAGCAGAATAAAGAAGAAGTTGGTGTAAAAAAAACTAATAAAAGAAAAAAAGATAATAATGATAATAATAATAAAGTTGTAATATATAAAAAAAGTAAAAAATCCGGAACAGAAAGAAGAAAAAAAAGTTCTTTCTTACCAAGTCTTTAAGAAATCATAACAACAACAATCACAAGCATACTAGCAGCAACAACTACAAGCATACTAGTAGCAATAATAGCAAGCATACTAGTAGCAACAACAGTAAGTATATTATTGGCATTAATATCAAGAATATTAGCAGCAACAATAGCAAGAATACCAGCAGCAACAATAGCAAGTATATTAGCTGAAGTAACTGCAAGCCTATTAACAACAAGACCAAAAATATCTATAATAAGGACTAGTAGATTAATACAAGTAGGAGAAAAAAAAGACTCACAGTATATTGAGTAGATAATAATAAAAGTAAAGATAATAGTGAAGGTGAGAGTAAAGGTAAGGGTAAAGGTAAGAGTGAAGCTGAAGATGAAAGTAAAAATAAAAACAAAAGTGAAGATGAAGGTATAATGCAAAAAAAAAGATAAAAAAAAATAATAAAAAAAGAGACAAAGATAAAGAAAAAGAAAAGAAAAAATGAAAAAAAATGATAAATAAAAATATTATATATTTTATTATATATTTTTATATAATATAATAGTATATTAAATAATAAATAGATATTAGTTAATATTATATAAATATTAGCATAAGTAAATTTAAATATCTAATAAATGAATATTATATAATAAAGTGATATTTATATATATAAATATATATTATATTATTCTTAATTTCACAAAAAAATATGAACTGATATTTTACAAATAAGCAAATATTCAACTATTAATAAATAAATATTATTAAATATTATATTAAATATATTCAATTGATTAAAATATTACTTAAATATAATTAAGATGATATAAACATATATTTTATTTCATTAATTATTGGTAAATAATTATAACAGAAAGTAATTTTAATATTATTAAATATCAGTAAATGATATATATATTATAAATAAATTATCATTAAAATTTTAAGAAGATATAGTAATATATTTTATATATATATAAATCAATAAAATATTGAAAATATTAACAAAATATCATTTAAAATAACAAAAAAATTTATTAGCAAGCCAATAGTATATCTTTTGACAATTTACCTAATTATCAAAATATTAATAATTATTTTCTTTATTTACTTAATGATATTTTATTATTATATTTAGAATATTATTTGAGATGTTTCAAATTTATAACTATCTTTAAATTATCATCTTTATATTACATTATTAAATTATATATATTTAATAATATATCATACAATTATCAATAAGATAATTATTTTGGATATTTTGATTAACATATTTTTTTTTTATTATTTTTTGACAGTCTTGTTAGAACTTTAATACAAAATTTTACTAATTGAAACATTATCTATTTCTAGTAATTCACCTTTGCAATTGCAAGCTTGGCATCATTCAAGTACAAAAACTGCACTTAAATGTGACTTGTTGCACCAACCTATTCCTAGATTAGGAAACTTTGTCAGCTTTGTTAAGAACTGAACCAAAATGGACTATTTTTATTCTGTATTATTTCATCCACACCTTTCATAAACAACTGCCTCTATTCCATCTCCCTTTCTTTGTATTTCTCTCCTCTGACCTTATTCACTGATGTTTCTTTACTTTTCACTTTCTTTATATTGCTTCACTATTTTCAACTGTCTTGTCTCTTCTTCATTTTAATTTTGTTGTTATTCCATTTTTTTTCACCCATTTAACTACTGTTCTACATCTTCATCACCAAATTTCTTTTCTGAACATCTCTTCTACAATCTTAATATATAATCTGATACTCTGCTTCACAGCTTTATGTGAAATCTGTTTAGTATACAACTCCTTAAACATACTCTCAACTGCTAACCTACATATGTATGCCTTCCTATTGTTAACCTACAAAAACAATCATAACTCTTGAAACATTGGACAGAATTTGATAAAACCACCACTATTCAAATCAGCTTACTGAGTTGGTTCTAATGAGGTATAGATTATTCATTTCTGATTACAGGATTCCAAAATTAGATCTAATAACCAAATTAATAAGAAAGCTGCAATCTGATTGGTTGAATGATAATTGCACAAAATATCATACATATAACATATATAACATTTATGCATTTTGAAGCATCTATATTTTATATTATATTTAGTTTATATATATTATTTAGTTTATTTATTTTATATATCAAACATATCTTATTTATTTTATTAATAGTAGTTGTAAAATATCTTGTATATGTAAAAGATATAGGCTGTTACATTCACTATGTAGCCAAAAAGTATAAAAGTGGCAGATGTGGACCCCAAGTTCAATATTGAGTCTTCATACTTTTTTACTAATAAACTACTACTTTATAGTACCCAGAATAAACAGTTATTAGTATTCTTATATACTTTTAATTGTAGCCTCTTTCATAATTGCAAATTAACTTAAATCTTTTTTGTTAAGTTTTCTAAAATAAAATGTTTTCTGACTTAGTTATAACATAGTAACAAGTAAGGTTACAAAAAGTGTTCATTGTCTAAGATCACTCTAGTTACCTACTATTTTAAAAAAAGTAGATATAGGATAACAACAGTAATCCTTCTATGTTTGTTGTTTTAAGTTGTTATTATATCCTCATGTATTATATGTACATATTGACAAATAAAGTGGTTTGTATGAGTTAGATGTAGATGTTTTAGCTATTAAGTTAGAAGATGTAGATTCAGAGATAGTCTCTTACAAGAAGGCTGTAAGATTAGATACAGAAGTAGATAATAAGTTAGTAAGTAAGGATACTAAAGATGAATCAGTAAGAAACAGTTGATCAAGTGAGAATGGGTAGGTGTTAGATAAAATATTGTTTAGTGTTGTTAGTAGAGGTAAGTGCTTGTATAGTTTATATTGAAAAGGTTGGATAGGATGATGTTTATGCAAAATAGAATCTAAAAGGTTAGTGTATATGTGTAGCTCAGTTTTGTTATGATTAATAGATATATTAAAACTATGTTTGAAGAAATGTTTTTGAAGATAGAATAGAAATTCTCTAAATGTTATATAGTAATATATGATAAGCAGATTTATAGTAGTAGGAATTTGTTATAACATGTGTTTGTTCTTGCAGAAGGTAGAGTGTTGAAAATAGGAACATAAAAGGTTGGATTGTCTTCTACAGGATTATTCAATATTTGAAACTTGGCTTGCACAGCTGTGGAGGATACTATAGTCAGCTCTGTATATTGAGTCTGACTGTTATTAACTTGGCTCTTTACATAAATAGGCTTTACCACCTGTCCATTTACATCATTTTTTTTATCAACTATGAGAGATGTAACTCTTAATAAGGTGGTAGCTGCATCTATGGGGGTAATAGAAGACAGATTTATTAAAAAAAGGTTTCTTTAAGAAAGAATGATTTTTTAATTAAGAAGAGTATTGAGTAAGACATTTTAAATTTGTCTTGTAATATTTTGTTTGTCTTTGGATAGACTGTTTCTTAGTAGTAGATATTGATTTGTGGATATGTTAGTGATTTGTCAAAAGACTTAAAGAATGTTAAAATCCTTGTTAATAGTTCAGTGCTAGTAGGCTTAAAGGTAATAAGTTCTACTGCTTTTTGTTTGTCAAGTTTGTCAATATAATGGTTTTGTGTTGCAATATTTTGGTATAAATTTAAATATAAATAAAAATAGTAGTTGTGACATTTAAGATTAGTTGAAACATGCATGCAGATTTTTTCATTTCTGTTGCAAGCTCATCAAGAAAAGAGGTAGAGATTTGTTTGTTAAAAAATGCTTCATATTTACTATTTTTGTAGAATTTGGATAGATCAATTTCAGATTGTTTCCAGATTTTATTTTCTTGCTTTGGAATATCTGTATATAATTAATTAAAGATGTCATTTAATAATTATGAAAAGTTGTGTTGAAGTTGAGGTAGAGAAGTTGTAATAGATGGGTTTGTATTTTCTAGTTCTTTTTTTTTGTTTTTGAGTTCTGTTTTTTCTAAGTAAGAATAAGTTTCTTCTTTACAAATAAGAATATAAAAGTTGGCTAGTTTTATACTTTCATTTTGATATTCTAATAAATTGTGAGGTTATTGAAATTGTATTTCTGTAGGTAGGGTTTCTTTAAGATAAGAAATAAATTTTTGTTGAATTTGATATTTTAAAGAGTTAAATACTTTAGTTTTATCAAGTGTTTGGGTAAATTGTCAATTGTATGTTGGGAAAAGTTGTTTAAAACATTGTTTTAAATAGTCTAAAGAGTTTGCAAGAGATGAAATATTAAGTTTCTGATAAAAGAATGTTTTTGGAATATTAAAATCAAGATAAACATTGAATTTATTATCAGATCTAATTATAATATATTGTTTTTCTTTGTGAAAGTTAGATACTTTGATATAATATTAAATCTTTTAGATTGGAGTTGGAAGTCTTCAGCAAATTTGATGTAATCAATTGCTTGATAGTTGTTTGAGAGATATAGATGAATTCTAGCTAAGTTAATGCAGAGTTAAAGATGATTTGGCTAATATATAAGAGGATAGTAGCTAAAGAGACAAAGATTTTAGGGTAGTTGAGTTTTGTGAAAAGAATTGTTGTAAATATTAGAATAAGTTTTTTAAGAGTTTCTTCAAATATATTGAAAAGAATAGTAATTGCTTTATCAGTATTAGGATTAGTTTTTTAGATAAATTTGATAAAAAATTCAGGTTTGTCTCTAGTTATTTTGTGAATAAAGTGATAAAAGCTGGTTTTAAGAGCCTTTTGTTTAGAAGTTTCAGGTTGATTTCTTTGCTAGAATAGAAATCATGAAATTTTTTTTTGAGAATTTTGTTTGAAGTTGTAATTTGTTTTTTATATTATTAGAGATTGGGAAATTAGCAAGCTAGTCAAATGTTATGTTGGTTTTAATTTTTTGTTGATTATTAGAAGTATTAGTTTGTGTTGACTGTTGTTGTTAATTATTTGTTTGTTACTATTGTTGCTATTGTTGCTGTTGTTGTTGTTATTGTTGTTCCTAAGAATAAGGTAGGTTTTGAAATAGTGGTTGTTGTTGTTGTTGGTATTGTTGTTGATTATTATTATTAATGATATTGATGATATTGTTGTAATACTCTTTTTGTAGATCACTTTACCAAAATTGGACAAAAGAAGAAAAATTTTATATCAAACATAGAGCAATAACTACTAAGTAAATTGACTTTGGACTATTAATTAAACTTGTTCTACACAGTAAACTGATCTAAAAGAGGTGCAAACCTCAGAAAAAATATTTATTAGCAGTTCTGAATTACAATAATATTGAAAATAGCACTGCAACAAACAACTCACAATTTAGCGAAAATGGTCTTAAGGACCTTTACATCTTTACTAATCCAGTATATAGTGTTAGAGAGAAATCCAGTTAAAGCCGTCATGTAACAATCGTTGAAAACGTGACCGAAAACATGACCAGAATCGAAATCTGGATTGGGACCCAAAACTGGTAATCGTGTAATCCGATTTCTCCCCATTGTATGCAAAAGAAGCCTCAAGATTCGGAACAAGGCACCCACGAGTGTAAGACTGGGCCCCATATGCGACAATTATCGCTAACCTAAAAAGGAAGAAAGACTTAGTAGAATCACCAAGACGCGCAACAAGAAAAGGTGTGATACTTACTTTCACGGGCCTACAACAGAGCCTTCAACCCGCAAAGACTTTTTGGGAGATGCGGCTGTAGCTTTATTAGCGGGACCTACGAAATAGAGAAGGTAATTAAAAGACGGAATCATGAGTCAAAAGGTGGGATTGTACTATTAACAGAAAAGGGAACATTAAAATAGAAAAAGGGAGAACGCTCCCAAGATACTTCCTTGATAATTCATTATAAATAGCCCTCCGTTTCGACATTAAGTGGGATATGACCCCTCTGGCCCCCTATATTCCTGTAACTTAAAGGAAATTAAAATAAATTAATAATAAATATAAACTTTTATAAAAATATAAAAAGTGTCAAGAGAGAAATAGACATAAACGTTCATTTGAAAAGTCCCTATACGTACCCAGTAATTTACTCGAGAGCTGCCTTAGCCATTGCCAAATCGAATCCGCCTCGTCTCGCTTTCAAGTAATGTTATGCGATGTCGATGATTCTGGAGTGACAATTCATCGCATTCGCTCCATCCTAGGATCCGCCCTATTTATCCACGACAATAGGCATAAGATGGTAGCTTCAAAAAATAGCAAAAAAACTACAGATAATTTACAAACCAATCTACTACAAATTCTGAACCAAACAACCTCTCAAGGCATTTTCTTTTCTTCTTTATTAGCCTATTTTACTGAAAAATCTACTAGTTTAAATAACTCTACACTTATAACTCTAATCATTAATCCTTTTATTGAATATGTAAAAGAATTTATCAATATTACTATAAAAGACCTATCTAAACTTACCTTTATAGTTACTTTTCTTATTCCTAGCTTTGCTGACAAATATTTCTTTATTGTAGATTTTACCAAATCTGGTTATATATCTAACCTTACTATTTTCCCAACTCAATAGTTATACAAATACAAAAAACCATCCCAATTAATACTTTTTGACCTTACAACAACAAGAAACAACTCTGTAAATATTAGCACCAAACATCTCAGAAGTACACACAGTTGTGATCTTAACTTAACAATTCAGCTATACAAAAAAAACCCAAAAGAAATACAAGACACCCAAATTTAATAAAGTTCTCCTACTTATACTATACAACATGATTACAGAACTTAATACAAAAGATGAACTATCACAAACAAGCAACATTCACAAGATGATGAGCTTACATTGGATCTTACTGCTGGTCCTGCAGTAAATATTACACAAACACAGTCATTAGTTACTACATTACATAATACCACTCAGGCAACACAAAATACTAATACCAAAAGAAACAAATGCCTTTCTGTCTCGCAACATAATCCTGCCGAAACTACCAGACTCACAACCAAATCTTTCAAAACTCAATCAACAACCAATCAACACTATAGTAAAAAATGATCTAAGCTCCAACCACTTAATACACAAACAATACTTGAACCAGAACTATCCAATGCTACTACTATAGTATCACTAATCTTTACAACTACAACATCTAGCAACCTTGATAACACCAGACCTACATACAGCCAAATTACCTAAAAACAATTTAACATATCTAGGTTCAATGATATTGATGATTCAGAATAGGCAGAAACCATACAGGCCAAAATTACTAAACAAATTAACACCTCATTTGATCAACAAACTTGGTCATATAAGAAATTACTAAAGCATTTCAAACACCAGTTGATATTCAGGACTTTATTGATCATAAAATTGTTACCATACCAACTGAATTTGTAATCCCACCTGTAATTTTTCTTAAATTTAGATATCTTGACACCAGGTTTTTCATTACCTTTACCAGAAATCCAAATACTACTTCTGCATATTAAAAAGAATATACTAACTTATATAATAATGTCCTAGTTACATATAAACAAACTAACCAAATTACAATTACAGATGCAATCACATGCAAAACCATCAATACTATGCTTAAGCAAATGCTTATTGCACAATAGCTCTCTAACCATAACCTTACCAACTACACCTTTTTTATGATCTACAAAACTATTTATTATACATGAGGCTTTTTGCAAATTCAAAATAAAAATGAACAAACACTCAAGAAAATTAGAGTTGTAATCACTAACACACTCTAAGAAAAACTTATATTACTACTACAAGACCACAATGAAATACCAGAACATATCAAAGCTATCTTATCATTTACATTTTCAATTACACAAAAATCATATATAAGGGCTACTGTTAATAGATTAAAAAAAATCTTCAAGTTTGACAAACTACCAAACAACTATTTTGCAAAACTTTCTATATTACCTGAAAGATACCAAGACCTTTTTTCAGAACTACAAACTTGTTTCCCAATATCAAACAGACAATCACTATAATACTTGTTATATTTTTAGCACAAACTTGCAGATTACTATACCTTTATTACAATTTCAAACTTCTATTTTGAGCTTTTACCCACCTAAAAAACTATTACCTATTACTTATTAGAAACTAAACTACAAAGTCAGATGTTTCTTTTCTTTCAACTCTTCTATATCTGAAGTACTATTAGCTAAAGCAGTAGCACAATTAAGAGAATATTATATATTTAAACTACTTCCTAGTGACTATTTTATTATCAAACCATCTCTGGCAACAAAAATTGAGCTCATTCATACTGAGTCAGATTTTATATATCCTATAACTGATAACACAATAGTAAAAACTTATTTTAATGAAATTTCTCAATGCTATTATGTTCAGTTCCTACTACCAGATCATATAATGCAAGCAAATTCTACAGATAAACCAGTCTTACCAACTGATAGCCAAGAACTTGTTAAGCTCAATATCCACTATCAATTACAACATCACAACAACTTACTCAGATTGCAAAAACATTTCATCAGCATTTTTACTTCAAACAATTGCCATCATCTTGGATCAGTATTGCAAATTCTCTTACTCAAAATACAGATCAAACAGACAAGACCAATGCTAATATAACTGAACCAACAAAATGACCACTCCCACTTATATCAGAGAATATTGAAGATATTAACTCAGCATTATTGCTAAACAACATACAATTTACACTGCCAATAACTTTACAACTGAAATTATATCAACAATACAAAATTTTAAACAAATATACACTATTAGAACAATTTCTAACTGTTTACTTAACCTATCACCATTGCCCACATCTACCTGAAAAATATTCAACCCTTCTACTATATCACTAAATCAGTCACCTACAATAAACACAGTAGCCATGAACATCTCCTAATAATATATTAACATACCTCTTTAATCAACATAATAATCTCTATATACAATAGCACATAACTATTGCAACATATAATATAAAAGAATCAACAATATTACCAAAAAAGAACTATGTCTAGACTATTGCATTAGCCAACTGTTTGATATCATATCACTTACAGAAACCAAATTAGCACAATCCCAATATAATCATCTTACACTCTACAATAACAATTATAAATGCTTTATGTCAAACAACAATACTACTAACCCAAATCACCTTAGAGAATCAAGTGCAGAAACAATAGTTCTTATTAACCAATTACTTACATCATACATCTACAATATACAAACCCTTAACAGTACTGCTATTGCAATTGAACTCTACTTACCACACAAAAACAAACTTTAAATTATATCTACATATTTACCAAATAATTCTGATATTAACAAACAAACACAAAACCAAATTATTCTTTGGATCAAACAAGCACAAAAACTCAACATTATTTCATTAATTATAGAAAATTTTAATTAAGTTTTCAACAGACCATCATGCTCTACTTTATATAAATACCTTTTATCATACAACTTTATTCCATTAATATATAATTATTATCCTAATACTCCAACCTGGATACACAACAACCTCTCTAGTCAAATTGATAAAATCTGAGTTCCATAACAAATCTTATATACATTTACAATTCCCAACATTATTAATCTAACTGATGTTAACCTACAAAAATGACTATAACTCTTGAACCACTGAACAAAATTTGATGAAACTACCACCATTCAAATCAGCTTACTGAGATGGTTTTAAAGAGATACAGATCATCCATTTCTGATCACAGGATCACAAGATTGAATCCAATAACCAAATTAATAAGAAAGCTGTGATCTGATTGGTTGATAATAACTGCGCGAAATATTATACATATAGCATATATAATATTTATGCATTTTGAAGCATCTATATTTTATATTATCTTTAGTTTACATATATTATTTAGTTTATTTATTTTATTTA
>CAJVQA010001569.1:0-25036 GCA_910591915.1 Cetraspora pellucida
AGTACCCTATATAGTTCTTGCTTGCTGCATGCATTAGGAACCTTCCTTCTCTTTCAGTAATGTTTGTTTCTGTAATTTCTAATATTGCAATTTCCTCTTCTTTTGCCCAGCCGAGCAAATTCTCTAATTTCCAACCCTTGGTTTTGAGTCCATTTATGTTATGACATGCTAGTTTTATTTTTTTTCTTTCCTTCTTTCCATTTCTCTTTTAATGGTTTCTGTCTTGTTCTTATATTTCTAACTTCTTCTTTTCCTATCCTATAACCTTCTTTTTCCTGACAAGGAAATTTAATTTCTCTTTCTTTTTCAAAGACTTTTCTTTCTTTTTGCAAAAATATTTCGATTTCCTTGTCTATATTCATTGGTTTAACTGTAGTGCCCTTAGGAGCGTTTAGGTTGGTTTATCTTATTTTCCTCTCTATTTTCTTTTAGTCTTTCTAATCTTTCTAGTATTCATCCTAAGATAGTTTCAATATATGAGGTTCCTTCTTGTAGTTGTGATTATGGTTTCTTTTCTTTATCTTTTCTTGCTTCTGATTTTCGACTGTTAAGTTTTCTCTGTGATGCTCTCTATTTCTATCCTTATTTCTGTTCTTGTTATTTCTTTGTTTGCTTTTTTTTCTTCAGTTATATTTATATATTTCTTCATCAGTGCTTTCCCTATTATTATCTATTCTTTTGTAACTTGTGTAATCACTTTTCTTTTTACTTTTCCTTTTTTTTCCAACATAGTTCAACCAAAATAATAGGTGATTGTTAAATCTTATTGGCTTTGTTTGTGCCACATTCATTTCTTCCTCTGCTGCAAATGTTATTGTTACTGATCTTCTCTGATTTCCATTTCTATTAAATAGAATATATACTAATTTTGCTTCTTTTTTCTTTAAGCATTGTAATAGTAATACTTCTGATGCGTCACTTGGAAGTTCTAAAATTTTTGCTGTGAATCGGTTTTGTGAGTTGCATTTGTTAAAGTCTTCTTCACCTATGCTTACTCTCACCAGCCTATATATGCCAATTGGTAGAGACCATGGTACATTTTCTTCTTTCATATTTTCTACTCTAACTACAGCTAAAGCTTTATATTTGGATCTTCTAATGCATTTAATCTGAGTTTTTTTAAAGTTTCTACACATGTATTCTACTTCTTCTGTATTGATGTTTGCCAATAAGTCCCATATTGTTAGGCATATATATGGCTCTAATTCATTTTCTGCTAGGTATGTATTTTTATCATCTTCCTTTTTGTTAAATTTCCTGTATTCTTTGGGTTTATCCTTGTCTTTTCTGCTATTGTTTAATATATGGCAGCTCGGTTTTTTTTCTTGACTTTTTGAATCTTCTGGAATTAGCTTAAGCTAATCTCCTTCTTTCTCTTTAATTCCATCTATTACTGCATCTCTACTAAATTCGCAGTCAAAATCTACCTCAATTCAACTGTTCCTATTTTTGAAAACCTTTTTAATTGTTTTAATGTGATGATTGCCACGTAGGATTCATTGTGTGTATTTTAATCTTTCTTCTTTGTTTGCACCTGGTATCGCATATGTTGGCATATTTGCTTTGAATAATTTGCTATTGTCACATATACGATTTGTTGGAGACCACTGGCTTTGTTCTATTGTGTCTACAAGTATTGGTATTTTATGATTTTCCTCAGTTATTAGCCTTATATTTTTTTTGTTTTTATCTACTATTTTTTCTCTTTCCGTTTGCTATAGAGAATCTGATACAATTGGTTCTCTATAAAATAATGTTAATATGCTGAGATCTTGCATTTGGTTGATGACTATATTTAGGTTTGTGCTGGCTTCTTTATCACTGCTCATTTCATATTGTTGTCTCTTCTTTTCAATGTAAGCTATATCTATATTCTCTGTATTTTTATCTCTTTCTATTCCTTCTATTTCTACTTCTTCTTTTGGTATTTCTTCACTTTTTATGCTCAACAAGTAGTTAAATGATTTCAGATTTTGATTTACTGCTAAAAGCTTACCTGCCCATTCTTCTATCATGTTTCTTGTTAATGAAAAGGTTTCTGCTCTTTTGAGTGCTTCAAGTACTTGCCCATAAAGAAGTACATCACCTATTGTAATATTTTTTGGGTCATAAATTGCAAGATCTTTCACTATATACTTTAGATTGCTAGGATTGTCTATTCTCTTTGATAAAATTTTATCTAATACTCTGCTGTCTATATATCTTCTATTTTTATCGCCAAAATCTCTTATATGTTGTATTAATTCTGTATTACCTGGAAGGCCTAGTCTGTACTGTATTTCTGTTTCTATTTTGGTTTGTTGTTTTTCTATTTGTTTAGCAGTACATGTAAAACCTTTTATCTTTTATTTTCTAATTAGGATAATATCGTCATTTGTATAATATGCTATGTTTGTTGTTGTTTTATTGTTAGCTGACCACATGTTCTGGCTGTTTGTTTTTAGGGTCTAGGGTGATTTTCCACTTTTCCAAAAATAATGACAAAAAATTTTTTCAAAATTTTTAAGCTAAGTTAAAACTAATTAAGAGACTTGTTGAAGAAAGCTATATCTATATTGATGTATTGATAGAGAGCTTGTATTTCTTTATACTAAACCTTCTTTTAATAGCTTTATGTAGATTTATCTAATCTATTTTGTTCTATTTCTATATGCTAATTTTGCTTATTAAAGTTTATCGAAGATTGGTTTTCTTACTGTTGCTTGTTGCTATTCTTATTTATTTTTATTTCTAAGTTGATTAGTTGTATTTCTATATTTTCTAACTTTTTCTTTAGTGCCTTATGTATTGCTTGCTTGTGTGTTTTAGTGTTGTTTTATGTTTTTGCTTTCTGTGATTTTTGGTCGAGAGATCTACAAAGGAGAGTGCATTAATAAAATTTGATATTCTTGATATTTTTATAATAGTTATTTTATTAATATATTAAAGTTAGTATTATAATTATTTTTACAAAAATGAGAGTATAACTAGCTATATATATAATTTTTAATTATCTATTTAAATAGTCTGTCTTAGAGTTCTATACTAGATGTTATACTTATGATTTATTAAAAGATTATTTATTTAAATTTTTTAATTATTCATTTTATTAATTATCTTAACTATCACTATATTTTCTGTATATACTTAGTCAGTATACTGTTTAAGCAATATGATATTTTTTTTTTGTAATAGTTTTCAGATTATTGCATATGTTAAAATATAACACTTGTCAATAAGACTTAAAAAGTTTCTTATTAACTATTTACTTATTTTATAAACTATTAATAAGAGCTTATTTTTGTAAAGTTTACCTATATCTTAGTATCTACTTTATAGCATATTTTTAGTATTTTAGTATATTTTTGCTTTGTTCTTAGACTTCTAATTTAGATAGCTTAGAAGGACTGTTGGTATATTAAGCCTAATCTGATATTCTTTTTTTCTAGTTTAACTTAATAATATAATTAGTAATATCTCTCATCTAGAAGTTTTTGCTTATCTGATTTCTTTATATTAATATTCATTTTTTTAGTTAGCTTTTATAATATTACTGTTGAAGATTCATATTACCTTTCTATTTAGATTTTCTCAAGTAGGTTTTACTTTTTTCTAGTTTTATAAATTTATATAACTACAAGGACTTATTTTAGATTTGTACTATCTAGTATTGGTTTGTATTTCTCTGTATAATCAAAATTATACAGATTCTTTATGATCTACTAGTTATGCTGATATAATAATAATTACAAGTATCTTATTCTAACTAATTAACAGAATACAGTTTTTTTTTTTTTTTTTTTTTTTTTTTTATATATATATATATAAGCTGTCATACTAGTATTTTATTTTTTATTTTTTTTAGTATTAAGATGACCTCTTTGGTCTTTTGACTTTTATTAATCATTTATCAGTATTGTGATTCAATAAACCACTACAGGAGAGAGTACAATTAACTACACATGTAACTTTTCTATATTACCTATTTAAGGAGTCTGCCCAAAGGTTCTTCACCAATTGCTATACCTAATACCTCTGCTTAGATATTCTACTTTAAACCTTCTGAATCTGTAACCTGTATTAACTCACTAGGTCATACCCAGATGCCCAGATCATCATCTCAATCTTAGGACTAATTTATCCTTAAGGTAAACCCTCTAGAACCTTCTGTACTTATTTTTACAGCTAATCTAAGTATTGCTATAGCAGAACCAATACTTGCAGTCAGGGCTGACCATTAAACTGCTATGCCCTTGTAAAGTTTATTTAGACCCTAGCATCTACTTCATAGCATAATTCTGATACTTTAGTATACTCCTGCCTTTTCACCTGCCTTTTCACCTGCCTTTTCACCTGTCTTTTTACAAAACTCTCAATTCAGATAGCCTGTATAGATCTATGACCAGTCTATTGGTATATCAGATTAGTCCAATATTCTTTTTCTCTAATTTATTCTGACAGCCTGGTTGGTGGTACTCTTGAAACTTCCAACCCAGAGGTTCTTGCCCATTCAGCTATTATGACTAGGTACTATGACCTTGATATTTATTTCTTCAGGTTAGCCTTTATAGTAGGACCATTAAAGATCCAGCTACCTTTCTACTTGAGTCTTTCCAAATGAACTTCTTGTTATCTAATTTCAGCAGATTTATATAGCTACAAGGACTTATCTAGTGTTTGCACTACCCGATTTGTTGGTTTGCATTCTTCTGTATAATGCCATACTTATACAGATGCCTTATGACCTACCAGTCATGCTAGTATGACTACCATTACAGATATCCTAACTCAATCATTAGTAATAGTTGATATAATACAAATATTACATAGGTGATTATCCAAATTTTTATTATTGATAGGATTTGAACATCCAACCTACCACTTGAAGGGTTGACAACCTAACCACTTCACTAGGTTGCCACACCCCATATTAGTATTTTATTAAGATTTTGAAATTACATTTGTAATTATATAAATCTCTTTAATATCTAAGTCTAGCATTATCTAGCCACCTTAATGATATCTAAGTGCAATCTGCTGCATTAATTTAAACAGAAGTAAGCTACTTGTTTGACTACTTAAAGTCTATAATAGAAAGGTTTTCTTTTTTTCATGACAAGCCTCAATATTGTCTTTGTTACTTTTTTCTTAATTTGTTTTCTTTTTTTTCTTAATTTTTTTTTCTGCTAATTTGTCTTCTCTTTTTTATTTATTTCTTTAGCTTTTCTTCTCTTTCTCTTTTAATTCTATTTATTATTCCAGTTTTTTTACTTATTTATAAATTTTTTCATATCATATTCTTTATACTTGTTTATAAAATATATCCTAGACTGTTATTACTATTATATTTACAAATTACTATCTTTATTTTATGTTTAAGAGCTGTATAAACTGTTTTGTATTTCTTTTAGAATTAGGCCTTTAATTAATGCTTTTCTTATTTTATTTTTTCTATTTCTGTTTTTTCAAAGAAAACTGTATATAACACATATAAAAGAATCCAAATTTTTTTTCTTCTTTCAGTTTCTTCTATGCTATTGTAATAGTCACTTTTTGGATTCTCTTTTAGAATTTTTTGCCATTTGCATATTGCCAAGTGTGTTTGTATTTCTTTTACTTTGTCTTGACATACTTGGCATTTTGTTGTTATATATATATATGGCCTTTTTAGTTGAGTTCTTCTAAGATTAGAAACTTATCTATTATATACTTAATAAATATACTTTTTTTGAAACAGTTTTTTTTTGTTATACAATATATTTCCTTAATCATCTTTAGTTTTTTTAAAAATAAGTTCAATTATAAATTATAATTTTATTTTTAATTCTAAATCTTTAGCTGCTATTGTTTTTTTTCATTTTGCTTTTAGTTTTATATTTATTACTAACTTACAAAGCAGTCTTGTTGATATGTCAGTTTGTCTATTTTCTTATTCTAGACAGTACTTTATCTTTTTACAACTGACTTCTTCAATCTGTATTTTCTTCTTACTTATTGTTTCTTTTTTCACTAGGCTATTAGCTTTATTATTCTATTTATTTTTGTTATAACTTTTTATTTTAACTAATTTTATCTAAATATTTTTTGTTTTAATAAGATCTTTAATCTTTATTATTTATATTGCATTCTTTTTTTTAATAATCTTATTTCTGTCTATCTGCTCTAAACTTTTACTAATATTTCTTATTGCAGCATTACTATCTGTATATATCTCTATTTGCTTCTTTTTTAATATTACTAAAATTGTTATTCAAGTTGCTATTAACTCTATTGTTATCAATGTCTGTCATTCTTCTAATTTAAGTGTTACCTCTTCTTCTGGCCTTTTTGTGTTTTATTTGTTTAAACCCAACCTATACTCATATTATTTTTAGATACTAATTCTTTATTAGTTTTCATATTAGCTGTCTTATCTGTGTATATTGTATATTTGTTCTTGTTTCTTATAATAGTTCTTCTTAAAACTTCTATTATTTCTTGACTGATATTTTTCTTTAGTTTCTGTTATTTAATAATTTCTATCTTTAGCTTTTTTATTATTATAAAACCTTTAAGCTTTTACTCTTTAATTTCTGATCTGTCTATTTCTGTCTTGTTTGTTATTTGATTTATTGCTATTTTAATTTGATTGCTATCTTTCTTTATTAATGTATTTAGAATTATATTAATATTTCTGTTTATTTTTATTTATTACTAACAACTATTTTCTATTTGTTCTTTTTTTTTATGCACCCTTTATATTTATTAATCTTAGTTATTAAATTATTTTTTTTGCTTTATATTTGTCAGTGTTTAATTAATTTTTTTTTTTTTTTTTAATCATTTTTTTTAGTTGTCTGTTATTTTGTGTATTATATATTACTTATTTTTTCTTTTTCTATCTTCTGATATATGTTCTTATTTAACTTATATTAATTGGATATTTTGTTTACTTGTTCTAAAGTGTTTTCATATTTTTCTATTTTCTAGATTACTGAGCACTTTTGATTTGACTGCTTTGAACTATTCAGCTTTTTTTCTTCTACTTAATTGGTCTTAATAGGTTTTTAGTTGCTGTTATATGATCAGCTTTTCTTTTTTTATATTGAGCAGCTAATTTAAATATATTAGATCTGCTTTATTTATTTTAACTGCTCCTTTTTTTTACAAATATATGTCTATTAGCTCTTATATTCTAGTATTATATCTAAATATTGTTTATAGTTTACTTTCTGTTCTTATATTTATTTTTAATTTTCTTGCCTAAAATATACTAAGTTATTCTTCAAATATGTTTTGATTTTTAAGATCTTCTTTGTCTTCTATATATCTTCTACTAAACCTACTCTTTGACAGTCTTGTTTTATTCTCAGTTTTGTTAGCTATCCAAGATTGTCTTGTCTATTTAGTCTTGCTAAAAGATCATCTACTTGCTTCATAATTAATTCTTGTTATAATGTTCTATAGCTACTAAGATCTTTGTATTCTATTATATAGTTTTCTATTGTCTTTACAAGTTGCTCTTTTGTTTTGTCAGACTTATTGTTAGTTGGTATATTTTATTTAAACTTCTGTCTGACAACTTTATTAGTTGTAATATATAACTTAATTTGGATATTATTATCATATTGTTATATATGCAATTTGACTCATTATCATTTTTTTGTGCTTCAGATCTCTTATAGTTTAACTTATTAACTTTTATAATAAAAGATTTTCTTTATACCAAATAAGCTTTCTTAAATTTTTAACAAATATTATAGATCAAATTATTTTAGTTCTAATAGTAATAGAATTATTCAAATTGAATTAATAGATTGCAAGTTATTAACATTTTTTTTATTATAATTATATTACTTTTACCTATTATCAGAAACTTTTATCATTCTAATATTATATAAAAATATAGTCAGATTTTGATATAATAACCAGGTTGGTAACCAAAATTCAATGTGATTAAAATGATAAGACTTATATAGAAAGTAATTTTTTTATGCTTTATAATGATTGTTAAAATAAAAATAAAATTATTTTTATACTTTGTGACTATATCAAGAATGTTATATTGAGGTCTAACTATAATAATAATTTTCTATCTTAAAAAATTTAAAAATAAATATATATCTTATTAATTTAATTATTGTTATTTTAAAAAAATGTAATGACTTAGTAAAGTGAATAAGTTGTTAACTTCCCAAATAGTAGATAATGAGTTCAAAATCCATTGATAGTAAAAATTTGAATAATCATCTATATAATATATAAATGATATTATAATGATAGCATTTTGTTGATCAGTTAAGATAAGATACCTGTAACACAATCATACCAATATGACTAACAGGTTATAAAACATCTGCACAATATTAAAATTATATAGAAGAATACAAACTGACATTAGGTAGTGCAAACCTAAGATAAGTCCTCATAGCTGTATAAATTTATAAACTAAAAAGTCAAAACCCATTTAAAAAGATCTGAATAAAAAGATAGTACAAATTTTTGACAGTACTATTATAAAGGCTAGAACTAGGAAATGGATACCAATATGAAAGAAATTGGATAAACAAGAATCTTGGGTATGAGTTATTACTAATCAGACTACCAAAAATCTCAAACTAGAGAAAAAAGATTTTAGGAGACAGACTTTAAAATATTAGAAACAGGTTATAGTCCTTCTAAGCTATCTGAATTGGGAGTCTAAAATCAGAAACAGATATATACTATAAGTATTAGGGATATACTATGAAGTCAATGCTAGGGTCTAGATGAACTTTGCAAAGATGAGTCTTGTTAACAAGAAATTAAATATGGGTAGTTAGTTAGTAGAAGATCCTTCTGGAGTTTTACAGTCAAGTGACATGTTTTGAAATATATAATGGCTTGACAGATGTGCAGACAGGAAGATCAAGATTAGGTTAGATGACATTTTAGTGTATGGAAACTTGTGTGCTATTTGTCACTATAAGTATAAGGATCAGAGTGTTTAAATAAGTAATCTTCTAGTAGATTGTAGATATGATAGCTAGTGTAGAACCTGCTATGTAGGTGGAATACTTAAAATAGACAACCAAAAATTGTACATGTGACTAGTTGTAGACTCACCTTGTACAAGTTGTGTAACTATAATTAAAATACAATAAAGGCAATAATCACCAATAACTATGACCTTAGCGAAAACAAAAAAAATAATAATAATTATTACTATTTTCAAAATGGTTGAAAATGACAAATAAAATTTTTTTTTTGACATACACTTGTATACTCATACACTTGTACATTTAATTACCTGACATAAAGTCGGCATCGATGTGCCAAGGTAATCTAGTGTATGAGTGTATCGGGTATACGCTAAAAAAAAATTTATTTGCCATATAAACCATTTCGTAAACAGCAATAATTTAAAAATATTATTAATTCTAGAGAACTGTGGATTTTCATAATGTTAGTCACTATGGTGCGAATAGTAATTCCCTAATTATATTATGTTAATTATGTTACTAATTAATAAATTACTTTTTGTTTAAAGAAAATAGAGGATGTACAGATCTAGCAAAATCTCTAAAGAACACGGCATTCCTGAACATGAATTTAAACAATAAATGTAATTTTCTAACTGTTGCTTAATATTTGACATGCATCATCTAAAAATTTGATTTTTTTTTTTTATAAAATAAATATCATTAATAAAAAGACTACAAAAAATTATCAGTCTTGTGTAGAGATGCAGGCGAATCGTCACAATGATGCCGTAACTATATTAAACAATTATAAAAAATACGGCACACTCGCTGAACTTTTTATATAGTTATGGCACATTACGGCAAAGTTACGGCATCATTGGGACGATTCGCCTGTATCTCTAGTCTTGTGATATCCAAGCTAATCTGATCATTTGGACAGACAGAACTTAAAACATAAAAATTTGCAAGAAATCTTTTTGTTAGAAGCCAAAAGTAGTTCAGTGTATATATATTAGTGTACAATTGGTATTGGGCTTTATAATATTGATTTTTTTAGATTAAAAATCTGATAAGGGTAACCAATTTTAGAGATTGCAACCGTTCTTCGTTTAACCGCCTAACCGTTTATTTATATTATACGGTTAAACGAGTAATATATGGGTCACTGCGTAACGTTATGAGTATTCGGGGATTTTTGATCACATTTTGATAATTTATTGGACCATATTCTTGAGTAGATACTCTACTCTTAACGCAAGTTTTTTATATAATATTATACTATAATTCTCGTTTAAAGTTTTCAAGAATCTATGTTTGTCAATTATTAAAATTGATTGAACATCGATATTTCAATTTAAAAAATTTGGCCCGAATACTCATAACGTTACGTAGTAACCCATATAATTATTGGATGCGAAGCAGCGAATAAAAAATTTTATAACCGATTAAAAACCGTTAAATTATTCGCTAACCGTTTTTAAATCTTATACGATTAATTGTTTAATTATCATTTAATTATCATTTAATGCCTTATGTGAAGGCAAACAAATATATGCATGGTAGATACAGTACATATCTATATCATAAAGATTATTAATCGAATTTATTCACAGGGCAAATGTAAACCATAGTAAATTTCGTTTGGTTTGTCTTTATTTAATAAAATCTTTCAAGATTAATTTTTAAAACAAAATTTTGGTCCTAATTTTTTATTATCCAATTTGAGGCCCACCATTAAAACAATAAAAAGAACTAATTCTGTATCTAATTGAACTTAAGATGAATACATTTAAAACGTAAAACATATATATAATATATATTAAAATATTAAAATTATTCCGTCTCTCCATCATTATTATCACCATTTTGATTTTCACCTTGTTTATCATCTTGACTATCCTCTTGACTATCCTCTTGACTATTATCTTGACTATCATCTTGACTATCATCTTGACCATCATCTTGACCATCATCTTGACCATCATCTTGACCATCATCTTGACTATCTTCAACTTGACTATCATCACTTTGACCATGTTCACCACCACAATCAGAATTTTTTGGCCAATCACATTGGCATTTTTTCGAATTCCATTGCAAATCAGCAGGGCAATACTTCAGATATGGAGTATTGTAAGAGCACTGATAGAATGAACCGCAATCGTTTGGATTAGCGTAAAGTTCATTAGGGTTGTCATCAGTTTTCTCTGGACACTCAAATCCTAAATCAAAATTTCAAAAAAATAATTAGTTGGTTAAGACTTAAATTATTAAAATATACCGATACTACTAAAAAAATAATGATCGTCCTTACCATCACCGAAAGCGGAAATAGTGTATAGTGACATTGTAGTCAACAAGATGATTATGGGTTTTCTAATTAATTTCATTTTGTTTAGGAATTTATTATTTAATTATAAAAGATTGTATTATATTCTATGGTTTTGAAAAATTCTTTTTTTGAAAATATAAAGTTTTCAATTTTTTAATTCTCAATACAAAACAGATAGGTCTTATTTATAATTTCATCGAAAAAGAAAATCCAATATTTTTTTCGATTTTTATTTTAATACCATAATCGGAAATTGTTAATTATGCATGCAAAAAATAATTCTATTTATATCTTTGCATTGATTTATCCACGAAAATCTGGACTTTTAAATTGAAAATACCATAATTGGAAGTTCTTAATTATGAAATTAAATTATCAACAAATTATTTGTTTTTCCTTGCATTAATTTATTACCTAACAATGAAACAGAAAGCCTTTTCTATTTACAAATAAAGTTTTGAAAAGAAATATGCTTCTCTTAAGCATATTTAATGCACCTATTAGAAGTGCATCTACGAGAAGCCCGTCTATAAGACGGTGCATTAACACTAAATTGTGAAGAATAAATATTTTTTGTACAATCATTTTGAAATTCGTGAAACTTCTAAAGTGTATCGTGATTAGGGTTCTGCAAGTCCTGGCACGTACTATTAAAAATAGTGCCAGCACCTGTGCCTGGCACTATGTTTTAATAGTGCCCGTGCCTGGCATTTGCAGAACCTAATCACGATGCATCATAGAATGCTGAGTTGGAAATTCAAAATGCTGACCATTTATAATTCTGACTATTTATTATTATTTTTTTTTTAGACACAGATACGCTATACTTGCTCATTAAATAGTCTAGATTTAAATTTTCAACATAACTTGATTATTATTAAGAACAGATAATAGCAATTTGAATAAATGTCTTAAATGATCTGATTATTCTAATATAACAGTTGCACCAAATCCTTCTAAAGTCTTTTTGATCTTTTCAGCTTCTTCTTTGGTAACATTTTCTTTAATGGTCTTAGGTACACTTTCAACAAATTTTTTGGCCTATAAAAAAAAATTAATAATGCGTGAAAAATTAATAATGCATGGAAAATTAATAACGCATGAAAATTAATAAATTGTTAAAAAATTATTAATGTATAAAAAATTAATGATGCATGAAAAATTAATAATGTATTAAAAATTAATACGTAATGCAAGAAAAAAATTAATAATATATAACCAATTAAATCATGTGTAAAAAATTAATCATGTATTAAAATTGATATATCAACAAAGGTATGCATACCTCAACAAGGTTTGTACCCGGTAAAATATTCTTCATTTCACGAATTATCTTTGTCTTGGCATCTGCATTATATTTTTCCAGTTTTACAGTAAATGCAGTCTTTTCGGGTGCCTTCGCCTCCTATATATGAAATTACAAACAATATGTCTAAAATCAATTGTATATAGATCGTCTAAGCATTATTGAAACATACTTCAACTGGAGTGGTAGCTTCGCTTGCTGGAACCGCGACATTGGCAACGTTGCTAACAGTGGGTAAAGCCACGTCTTGAATATTCAAGCGAGTCTTCATTATGATACAAAAATAAAAACAAACATTTTTTAATGCACTGTATTAACATGATTTAAAATAATACTAAAAGAAAATTACTTTTAACGATTGCACAAGTTCAGCAGTTTCAATTAAAGTCAACGAAGAAATTTGGTCGACAATACTTGTGATTCGAGCATTGGTCACCTCTTTATTTGGTGATGGAAGTGTAGTTGTTGAGCGAAGTCCCTTGCGAAAGATGAAACCCCTGACGAAACTTCTGCGAAGGACGAGACTCCCCGGTGAGAAAACGAACATCAATAAAAAACGAATTATAAGAAAAATAAAACGGCTATATATGCAGTTAGTAGGCAAACCCGGTAAATTAAAATGAAATAATCTTAAATTTCATCGTGGCTGTTAGTGTGGTTTAATAAAAACAATGGCTTTTTTTTTATTTATACTAGTATATGACCCGTTAATTGCATTAACAGGTTTTTAACAGTCTAACTAGAGGAGAGGCCGTCCCAAATTAAAGCGGGGCAGATCAATCGACAGTCGTTGAATGATTATCTATTTGATAAACAAAAAAATTTTTATCATAATCATGTGTTTGAATAATTAACCAATAAAATTAAGGGACATCCAAACCATGTGATAATTAGTATAGCGTTAGTCTAGCCTAGATGATGACTAGTTTAAAATTTTAATTTATAGGTAAGGACTTAGACCCCCGGTCTATTTTAAAATGAATTTAAAACAAGTGATGATTAATCACGGCTAATTAGAAATTTTGTCAATTTGAATCACTATATACTACCAACATTCTGTTTTAGTTACTTGACCATTAGAACATATCTAATTCATAGTCAATAACAAAAAGCAGAGGTACTTAGTGTAGTATTTATGAAATTTTGATCAATTAGTATTAGTGTTCTTATTTGACTCCGGATTTTGAACCTTGTTAGTGGTGCAGGTTATCGTAACTTAATTACGAGAGTACGTAGTACGTCCTGCAATTGATTCGTGATTAATGACGTAATTAAACCGTCACTAGCTTTGGTATAAAAAGCTCGCGCAAATAAATGAATGCACACTAATTGTTTAATTCGATATAAAATGTACAAGGAATCGTTTCGTTAAATTAATAGTTATCTGTTAAGTTAGTTTCGTCACCTCTAATCGGTTTTATCTCATCATTTTGTCATTTAAATTTTGATTGATGAAAGAAGAAACTAGGTTTCGCGCGAAACCTCCCAGTTTGTCTAACAACTATATAGATGGAATTCAGCGGGAGCTGTTTCAGTGGCATAATAAGTTGATTTTTAAACCGGTGAGCTAGAAGTTAAAATAAAGACAACTAGTAGAAATCAATCGTGTCATCCATTCTTATGAATCATTATAAAAATTTTAAGCTTGTTATCAGAAAGCAGAATTGTGACTGTAATATCAAAGCAAAGATGAAGAGAAAGTGCATAAAAATCGAGGAACACCCATCTTTATGCCACTAATGCCATAAACTTTTAAAACAAAGTTCTAAAATCTAATCTTAATTTCACATCTATGATTGTACAACCCTTTTCAAGGATACAATGCATTGAGTTGTTTATTTATATCCCACGCTATATGTAATAGTTCTAGCATAAACCATCTGTCCATTAAACATCCTTCTTTATTGACCTTGAGTTAAAAATGTCAGCAAATTCAACCAAGGTTTTTGAAGATAATTCTTTTTTGCCAATTGTTTATGAAGCCAACTTTACCGTTGCTTTAGGTAATTTTTACAAGATACAAATGAGTTGCATGATGTTGCATAATGATATCTGTTTTTTTTTTTTTAATAGAAATTTTCGAAGAATTTGAAGCTTGGCTACAGGAATACCTTAGCGCCACTTTAAACACCAAACCTGGTTTTCGTGACGCTGAAGTGTTTCAGCGTGACCCACGAAATGACGGTGGAGACCCTGAAGTTAAGAATCCCGATCGAGTTCATAAATATATTACTGTGCTCTTTGAAATAGACAATAAAGAGAGTATTGATCGTTATTTAAATGAAGAGGTAATGCAATATTAATTACAAAGTTCAATTGTGCCCTAGCAAATTATTTGCATATTTTACGATTTTTATGGAATCAAAGTTTACTCTAGTATATTCAACGATTTTTATGATCTAGTAGATATGTAATAGTTATTAATCTAATCATGTTGATTGTTATTAATCTAATCATGTTGATTTTTATTTGCCTAGTCTTCTAAAATCAAAGAAGCATTGGAATCCAAATTTAGTGCCAAGAATTCGTTGGTGATTACTTCACATCGTATTCTATACCCTGTTTCGCTATGGGCCAAAAGAAAAAGCTTAGAAAGATCGGTTTGAATAATTCGTTTTATTATTTTATAAGCTTTTGTCTATAATGAGTATTTTACATATTAAATAGCATATAGTTATTTATTTTGCTATTTCAAATATGGTGCATATATCAAATGAACGCATATATATATAGATATATTTTCGGCCTTTTAATTGGTTTTTTTTTAAAGACATATGATATCTAACAAAAGCATTTGAATTTTAAGCAAGCCTCTGAAATGTTGGAGCTCAAATAACCAAATAATATGGAATAAAATATTTATTTAAAAGGATCAAAGCTTAATGTCCAATATTTAAAATTATAATTAAAGTTTGATAACGCGCATAGAATTTCTTTTGCAATTGTAATAACGTTTTCTTGAGACCGACGCTAGTGCAGTTCGACATCATTGATATATTAATACAAGAGAATAAATTTTCTCTATAAAAAAAAACTATAATCGTTTTAGATATAATATTTTTTTTTAAAAAAAATTCTTCGATCTTTTAATAAATATTCTAAAAATCTGGTTTACCTGGCTTATATTCAGATTGTAAATGCTAAGTTAATATCCAGGAAAATTAACGTATGTTACCTAATCTTTCGATTTAGTTACCTACCTTAATTTCATTGGCCAATCAAACTTCAGGATCGCATGTGATGATTATTATAACTTAATGTTACGTAGTAGGGTTTGAAATTTTTAGGATGACGCCAGGGTGTTTCATTCCCGAAAAGTGGTCGTAACGAAGCTCGCCTATCACTATGTTTGTCCTTTTAATACCCATAGTGAACCCGTATTTTTAATATAATATCAAGGTTTTTCAGTCTTAAAAATTAATCATAAAATTGGTCAAAGATTACGTCGGAAATTTTCGTTAACGAATATACTATATTTGCGCCCACCAGAGAAAACTAATATATAATATTTCATCCAAGATTTTTTTAGAAAGAGAATTATGATTCGCATTCGGCTACCCATGAGCGCAAATATAGTATGCTAGAACGGTCGTCTGGATTTTTGGGAAAAGGTATGGCAACTTATCAGTGTTTAGGTAATAGCAGTTTCAAATATTTATTTAACAGTTAAGGATAATAAATTTACGCTGTAACTATCATTATGACACAATATTGTGTAATTGTGTAATAGATTAAAAAAAAAAATTACATAATTGATAATTTTTTAATAATACGTACGTAATAACCTTCAATTTCTTGTATAATTTTAAAGGTGAAAAGGAAGCCAGTACATCTAAATATAGTGATAGAAACGGGAATACGTATATGCTTTTAAAATTATTAGTCTGGATCGGATTTTTTTCTGAGTTATACGAAAGTCTACATTTTCTGATAATCTCAATTTATCGGTATTATCTTAATTAACGAAATGTCAAAAACCTGTCTTTTTTCATATATGGTATTTAAATGTTTAGCTATATCGATATCGATATATAATTACTTTCAAATTTAGTTTGATTACGTACTTGTCATACAAAGTTGTACTACGTATTACAGTTTCTAAACAATATCGATATGCCATGCGTAGTACAGTAAGATTTCTATGGTTACTTGTTTTCGATTTATTGTCAACTTGAAGTCCTCCCATTGATTATACCAAGTCCATTTGGGTAATTAGAAGGGAGCCATCAATCTTTCCTTTAAATTATACTTCAAGAACAGCATTTTTCAAACCAAGAGGAGCCAGTGAATGCCGCAATGCCAAATGGTTGGTGGTCAGCAGTCAATCCAAAATCGGACTCCGTCACCACAAATTGTGAGATCATGTCCAACATTCCTTTCATTTATTGAAGGTTATTCTAACAAATTATAAAGAACTTGGTTTTCTTATGTTTTTATGACCTTAATTAACAGGCAAAGCGTTCATATACTTATGATGCCGTCATGCGGTACCACTCCATTTTATTTAATAGTACTTACGAATTTATAATGTTTATATTAATTTAGATTAAATTCTTCGATTTAAAAACAGATTAAATAATATCGAAAGTTGTTTAATTGATATGAAAAAGTCGCGGGACGAAGTGATAACAAATATTGATCAAGTTTTAGAACGGGAGAAGACAAAGCTTATTTTGGTAATTTCTTTCTTTCTTTCTCTAGATTTACTTGTATATGCATTATTAATAATTTTATTACTTACTATTTAAATATTTAGGAAAAAGAGAAAAGTTCCAGTGAATTAAGGCTTTCTAGATATCGCGCTGAAATTGCTGACCAGAACAAAGCACTTGAAGAAGGTATGTATCAATTACTCCTTCTTAACCTTTTATATCCTGTGTCACAGTATAGTACAATATAATATAGTATTTATCTGATCATAAAATATTATTCAAGATCGACAACGTATAAATTCTTTACGTGAAAATATTCGATTACGTCGTGTTGCTTTAGAAGACGCGAGAAGTCGTTATCAAACAGGAAATGATTATTTGGAGGAAAGCCACAAGCTATTGGAACGAGCTCGGTTTGTTTTGTTAGCCTTTACGATTGGGTTTTGAAATTTTTTTTTTATTTGCAGATGGTCGTATTGAATAGGGTTGATGTTCTTAGCGAAGCCCTCTTCGTAACAACTTCTAAACTTTGTGCTCGCCAGAAGGAGCTAGTTGCTGACCTACTCACTATATATCCTATAGAGCAGGTAGATGTTCAATCTTTGTTATCATTGTTATAATCATAGAAAAAACAATTCTTATTTTTTTTTTATACAGGTACAGTCAGAATCCTTCTCTTTCAAAATTCTTGGTGTTCCATTACCAAATTCAGCATTCACAGGTGTTTATAACTACTTATACATTAATGATTTATTTAAATATATAATATTTAAAATATAATTAATTATTAGGATGTGATGAAGATCAAGTTGCTACAGCATTGGGATTTACTTGCCACCTCATTCATATGCTCGCGTATTATCTTGGTGTACCTTTAAGGTTTCCAATGACCCCTATGTCTTCTAAGTCAATAATACGTGATCCAATATCGACGTCTTTATCAACATCAAGACAGTAAGTCAAACTGCTCCAAGTTGATTGATTTCATCTGTATAAAAATGGTTCGTGGTAGCTTGTTTGAACAATGTCTGTAATTATATGAAATTAAGTATAATATCCCATACTCAGGGGTTATGTTACAGAATTTGTAACATCTAGAACACCATTCAAATGGGCCATCAACCGGATCATATTTAATATGTACTCATGGGAAGGTTTTTACTCTAACAATCAACTTGGAGCGCTGTAATTATCTTACTTTCGTTTTAGAATCTATGTTTGACCTGACTATTACTAGTTATAACAGATTTTCTTTTTTTTTTACTTAGATTTCCTTTATACTCTAAAGGTGTCGATCGTTTTCGATTTGAGTATGCTGTGTTTTTACTAAATAAAAATATAGAACAGGTATATTTGTTTGCCGTTTGGTAATTTCAAATAAAAAATTGAAATAGGTTATTTCACCACTTTATTTTTTTTTTAGTTGATGAATTCTCAAGGATTGCTTGTAATGGATTTAAGGCACACACTCCCTAATTTGAAGTACCTTATTCTTAGCTTGATATCACGCAAAGTTGTTCCTTATAATTACAAAAGCGCAAATAAGGTTCGTCTAAAGCCGTGTCAGGTCACGTGAGTATAGGATCAACAATGGGATCACATGGTATATGAAACAATCAATTAGCTGATTGATCATTTGCATATTATACCAGGGCTGACGATTTCCTTTGGTGACAAAATCAAAATTCTATGATTATACGGTGTTATGTGATTATATTTTTGAACATTTCTGTGGTATTTGCCACCATCCAATTATGTGATTAAATTTACATGTAGAACTAAATTTTATATTTAAATTCTTATCCAAAATGTTCCCGAAACTCACCGACTGATATGCTTGTAATTTACGTTCTTTCATCATTTACCGTTCCGAAAATTACTGCTGCAATCCTGAATTATATTTCCGAACATTTGTACATATATTTGGAATTCTATCAACTGGAATTTTTTTTTTTTTTTTTACCTGTTTCTGTATTTATGCCAGCTTATGTATTCTGCAGTATTATGTATGATACAGAAAATCATTGGTCCTGTATTACACAAACCGGCCAATTAAGAAAAATTGAACATTTTTAATAGAGATTGATAGTTTATTTCTACGTAATATCTCGTTTACCAATTTTTTTTCATTCATATAATAAACTTATAGTGTAATACTGACCAATTAATAGGCTTTATTAAATTATTTTGAATAAAATAAGACAAGATATTGTATAATAAATAAATATATACAAGCATATATAATTGAGGCAGGAATTCAAAAAACGATCCCTAATTCTAACTATTTTCATATACTTCACTATAGTGGTATACAAGTCACTCTGGTTATATCGACACCTCAAAAAAAATTTAAATCGTCAGATATATCCAGATGTCGATTTAACTGGAAGTAATTTCATATTAAGTATATAGATTAAAATTTTAAAAAAATGGTATAGCCAGATGTCGATATAACCAGAGTTGACGTGTAATATTTTTGAGGTCCTTTTTTAGAATCCTATCAGGAACAGTACTCAAACAAAATTTTTTTAACTTCAAGATCGGTGCCGACGATTCATCAGGAACGGTAGTTTTGCTAATTTTAGATAATGAGCATAGATATTTGCCACCTAAATCCTAAACTATCATAATTAGGCGTTGTTATTGGAACCTTTATTGAACAAGCAACTCACATAAAAGATTTAATATTGGAGATAAATAGGAATTTTCACCAAGTATTTGCTGAGTTGTCGTCATATGAGTGCTGCCATGTCATCGGGCTTTCAATTATATTTTGTGTTCAGTTTGTTTCCAGAATGCCGTCTAAAAAACATCTATCTTCGTGCTTTTAATTATATTTGTACAAATATAATTGATTAAACCCGATGATAGATTTACCAAGATGGCGTTCTGGAAACAAACTGACAAAAATATAATTTAAAGCCCGACGACAGGTTTTCCCTTGGCAGCACTCATATATTCGAAGTTACGTTGTCCCATCGGTGTAAAAGATCTTAAAAGAATTGAAAGCTCTTCATGGCCTATGTTTCGATACAGAACATTCTTTTCAGTTACTACGGTTCGTATTGCCTACATGGAAAATTATGTAACCCGCCTCCAAGTTTTTTTTTGATTCCGAACCAGGATTAAAAATTGGCAGCATCTAAAGAGACACGCGGTAAAATAGATGACAAAAAGTTTGAGACTTAGTTAAGCGTAAAAAAAAATGCAAAAGATAGCAAAAAAACGCCGTAACCTTTTTATAATTATATAAGTTAATTATAATTAACTTCCAGAAAAGAAGCTCAGTTACGTGGAAGATCCGATAATTAAGAAAAAGACAAATGGACTCCCTAATGAAAAAAACGTATTAACTATATAAAAGTAATAGAAAAAAAACCCAATAATCTATTAGAATCTTGATCACAAAATCTTAAATAGTCGTAAAAATCACACTACCGATTTAGATAAGCACTTAAACTAATGGACAAACGATAAACTTCTTATTTTTCCGACTTGTTCTTATTTTTATTCAGCAAAACAAAAGCTCTAAAAAAAAAAATAAAATAAAAAAAGAGGGAGATTAGCATAAAACTACCAAATAAGACCAATTAACTAAATGAATACAACGGATATATAAAGTTCTCCCGACACTTTATATAACTATATTTCATACTTTCGATGCTAAATATTTCAGATAAATTTCACGATTCGTAGAAATATATCTGAGAATATTGCTGGCACTTTCAGTCTGTTCAACGATTCGTGTAACAAATCCAAAAATGACAGCCTTCGTAACATATCGATAAAATTTCACGATTCGTAGAAATAATATCGAAAAATGGTACGGACCCACGGCATCTTTTGACTTGTTAAGCGAAAACATATTGTACGTACCTAACAAATCAACGTGCCCATGTGAACCTTATTTATAATATTTTAATAATTTCACGATTCGTAGAAATATGCTAAAATATTATGGGCTCATAACAATTCCGGTATATTCAAACGACAGTAGAAACTACGCCATTATGAACCACACCAGAAGTGTTAGGCGAGCAATCGAAACATATGTAATATATAATACTTTTTTTAACAGTATGAGGAAAATACGTAACTGATCCTTCATGCAGGATCAGTAGACCTCAAGTCTGCCAAAAAAAAGTATTAGTTATAACAAATTAACATTAATTGATACTTACTTTTTTATATCGCGTGTTTTGACGTTGATTTCTTATAGAGTCGTGTTTTCAACGTTTATTTCTTATAAAGTCGCGTGTTTCGTCCGTTATTTTTAAAAGATAATGTAATGTTGCTTTAAAAAAAGGTGTATAAATAATACGGGTCAATACAAATAATACGATAATACGAACAAACAAAAGTTGTTAATCTAAAAAAAAACCCAATTCCGAAAATGACACTAATCAATTGATGGTCAAAACTACAGATAGGAACCCAAATAAAGAAATGATGATTCTGATCATGCATATTAGTTCAGCCAATTAAAATCACAAATTTTATCATGTGAAAATATCACATGTTGATTAACCAATCAAATCGTAAATTTTTATAAAATGAAAAGAAACGAAATTTATAGCTAAAAGTTCAAAATAAATGCCGTTAAATGTTACCATTAGGTATTTATTAATTTTTATCAAATTATTAATTTTATTTTTGTCAATAATAGATAATAATAATCTACGTATATATGTTTAATTCTACGTCCAATTCTACGTCTAATTCTATATCTACTCAAATTTCTAATCTCTGCTATCTTACACAACTATCAATATGATATGGTTTTAATACACATCATATATAAACTTCTTATCGTATCTTAAAAACACCTATAGTAATATTAATATATTGCGTAGTTAATTAATATTATTCGTATATACTCAAATTTCTAAAAGATTTCTATACACATGAATAATAAAAAAAATATGCAAAATAATTTTTTACTCCTACACTAACGTTTGTTAATCATTAAGTTTTTTGGAAAAAAATTTGTTTTTCTCAATAAAGGAGATTTTGTTAACGTGATTGTAATTTACTTATAACTTCAGCTGGTAAAACGTAATATGAGAGTGGTGGATTAAGTTGGATTAAGCGAGTATTTTGTAGGGCAGAGTGAAGGTATCAAGTTTACTTAGTGCACTTTATCCTCTTTACTAAGGGGTTAAAGTACCCGAGCTTCCGAAAAAAGTATTGTTAAAAAAAAACATCATTTATTAATCGTGTAACGATCTACAGATCGGGGCACTCCTACCTCGAGATCAAAACGTGACCATTGAATCATCCAATACTGCAATAAGATGAATTTACTTATTTCACGCCCATGAAAGATCGAAAATATGTACCAATCAGATCTTTTCGAATAAACAAACAATTTAATATGCGTAATATTTTAAATATTAAAACCCTCATGCTAGGGTTATGGTAAAGATAACAGTATATAACGATTTGACAAGAAATTTTCTTTCAAACTTTGATTTTCTGAATGATCGACGTCAGTAAAATCACTAGATCAGATTTTTTTTTTGAAAAAAAATTGAAAGGTGCAAAACCGTACGCATGTAATTGAGAATAATGATCTGGTCATTGCCAAATTATGCGTGCAGCAAATCTTAAATTATGCGGACCTAGGGATTAGGGTTAACATTTATACAGTAGTCCAAAACATGGTCTATGAAACCGTCTTTTACATATTATAAAAAATTTCTTTGTGAAATAATATCTTCGAACCCTGACAAAATGGCAAGTTCATGTTCCTAACCCAAAAGTAATTCTACACATGTCAAAAATTATAAGCACGAAAGTAGTTTGCATATAATCTTTATGCCAATGCTATAACTTTACTAAATTTAAGGCTGTTTGATTTTAAAAATGCATGACAGTTTGGTCAGCATTATTCACATGATCCTACCAATATTCCATGTAGCTTAGTCTGTGTAACTCCAATTGACCAATAGAAACTTCTTCAAACATGAGAATATTGTTAACCCCTATTATGCGATATTAATGTGCTAAGAAGCTGATAATGCTAACGATGCTAAAGATGCTAACGAGCTTATAGCGCTGACAATGCTAATAGCATAAATAGCTTTATAAGCTTTATTGAACATTTGTAAAATTAATAGCTTTAATTAACACAGATAATATTCTTTTGTAGTTTGGTTTTTTTAGTTGTTGTTTAATATTTTTTATTTTATTTTATTTTTTAACTTGGCAGTAATTGTTAATTTTTATTCAATCCTAATAGATAAAGAAGGTCTTTATACATATTTTTTACAAAGTTATTTTATTATCTAATCTAGACTATATAACCTAACACCTTCTGCAACTATCTCTAATAGTGTTTATAGAATGTGGATCCCATAGCTTAGTGGTTAAGCTCCCATACTCTTCACAGTCAAGGTCAACAGTTCAAGTCCGGCTGGAGGCAAAATTGAAAGATTTTAGCTTCTGTAACCTAATAAGGAGCCTGTAATTAAACACGAAGCCCTGTGGTTAAAAGTTCAAGTGCAGTACAATGATAGAAATAGAAATTCCCAGAAGAAGACCTAATTGTAAAATGGAGGCATTATGCATAACAAGTAGTTGTTACAGAAGATTACAGTTATGGAAGGATTGTGCATGTAAGTCCTTTAGGCTAGAGCAACATCAACATCCTTATATTTCTCAATATAGACAGTACCAACATCTCTGTACCCAACTTGTGAGATACTTGCTTGGAAGGATAATCAACAGATTGTACAAATAAGTCTTAATTAGAGAATGGTAAGAGAAGCAGTGAACACGAGAATGAATTGTGATAAAGAATTGATCTAATCAAAATTGGAAGCACCTCTGGCACAGCTAAATAATCTAATTATAGAAGGGAAGATCTTGGAGGTAGGCAAATAACTTCCTTGTGCAATATAAAAGTACTAAATTGGGTTCTGGTCATACTTATATGGAAGTCTATGATGAACAAGACTAAGAATCAACCAACCAATATGAAATAAGATCTGCAAGGTAGTATGGCATCACTGGGGTCAGTGTAACTTCCTGGGCATAACCAGAATTGTCCTGCAAGTATTGTCGAATAAGCTGGGAGCTTGCAATACATGGTAGTATAGTATTACTAGAGTTGAAAGAATTCTCTAGATATAACCAGAATTGTCTTGTTTGTAAGTGCAACAAGTCCTAGTCTCTGCTATAAAAGGAAACACTATGTTGGAGGTTAAATGCAGCATTAAGTTACTGTATGACATTAAGACCTGGGGCATCTGCAAGAATGGTGTCAGCAAGTTTGGTTTGAGATATGGATTAGTCAAAAGACCAATGGCAGCAGCAAATCTGGTTTAAGATACAGGTTTATTACAGATCCTAGACCATTGTCAGAACACCTTAGGGGAATCAATAATAGGCAAACCAAAGATGAGAAGATCATAAGAATCAGACATACCTGAGTAGAACCAATTTGGAAGTGATATAGTGACGAAAAGATGGGAAATGTGGAGAACAAATTAATATTAGATATAATTAGATTAAAAGACAAAAGAAACAAAACTAGATAAAACATGTGAGTGGAACATATGGGTACAATTTACAGAAGATAGTACCTTGACATTTGGGATGCCGCATTAAGTTTGGTAGGTATTCTTGTCTATGTAATGGTTTAATATATACCATAACTGCAAGTGGTTACCAAGGTAACTGCGTGCAGACATGTGGTAAGCATGTACTTAGATGCCAAAAAGAGTAACTGGGTAAAGTCAATAGTATTAAATTAGATAGTATATAGTACTAGTAATAATCAATCCTAAAAATGTAACCATAAATTTGTACTATATCAAATTAA
>CAJVQA010001570.1:0-25035 GCA_910591915.1 Cetraspora pellucida
AAAGTAAATATTTGTGATTTTGTTTAGATTGTATAGTTGTTTGATGAGAGCATAAACAATTAAGGTTTGCATGAATTCATTTGTGGCAATCAACTTGAATTTTAAAGCTTTGGTGTATAGAATTAGTAAAGTAGCAGTGGGTTGTTTTAAATTTTGGGTTTTTGATTTAACATTCAAGACATGGTATTAATTAATGATCGTTTAATGAATGGGTATTGTAGTGTTTAATTTTGGCTTGATTATTGATGATACTTGTTAATTTTCTAAAATGTTGAGATTTTGTAATAATTCATTGTGAAGTCATAGTATTGATCTTTATAAAGATGTATGAGTTGGGATAGATTAGTGTCATAGATGGATTTGTTAGTGAAGTTATATGGTCTGTGATTGCTTTAAACCATTTTGGAGTTTTTTCTCTTGGTATTTTTTGTATATTGTGATGAAAAGATATCCAATCTAGAATCTTGTAGTTTGAGTAGTCTAGAAATTGTTCAATACAGGTTATATTGTGGTTGTTTAAATTTTCTTTGATTGTGTATAGTTGTTTCATTGATTGGAGAATTTGGTTAATAGATGTGACCTTTGTTTGTTTAAGAATAGGCCATGGGTTAGTTGTGTGCTCTAGCTAAATATTTAATAAATGAAGTATGAGTATCATTTGGGCTGTATTTGTTTTAACTTTATTTGTAGTTAATATAGGTTGTTCTAGTAAGATTGATTTGTTTGAGTTAGCTGCATTTTGAATTTGTTGTAATCAGATTTTTAGACTGTGAGTATCAAAGTCAGGTAAATTAATGCTTCTATCTAATATATGAGTTTGTTGCTATTGTTAAATATTGTAAAATATATTCAGGGCTTATATGTTAGAATGATATAAAGTGAAGTTAGGAGTAGACTAAGCTAGTCTAGCTTTTTGTTTGATGATATTTGTATATAGGTTTGTAATCATGTTGCAAGAACGGTTTGATAGATAAGTACTTTGCATCTAATATGCTGCACATGTAAGAATTACATTATTGATAATGTAAATAGCCTGTTTGTTTATTATTTTAGCAAATTTGATTTTGTTTAAATTAGAAGTAATGCCTTTAATAAGGAATTTTTTTGTGGGTTGAAGCGATAGGTCTTGAGTAAGCTATGCTTCTAGATGTCTAAATATTGCTTTTTGTTAGATGTTTGGAATATTTTTTTCTTGAAATGTTATATTAGTATTAGGATTTGAATTTTTAGTTACTAGTATTGATTTGTGAGGATTGACTTTGATGTTGCGTAAAAAAGAAAGAAGTTAACTGTTTTTAGTATATTTTGTAACTCTTGTTTATCTTTGGCTATCTATATTGTATCATCCATATATGCTACTATGGAAGTATATATTAATATATTAGAGAAATATGTGTAAGTATTAAGTTGATAATCTTGATATGTTGTATTGATTCAGTTGATGAGTAGATTATAGTAGATCCTCTATAGGATTGAAGAAAAGGTCTCTCTCTGATCATTCCATCTTATACAGTATAAGGTTGTGTTAGTCCAATGCTTGTAATAACAGAATTCTGTTTGTTGATCAAAAGAAGATTTAATAAGTTTATAATCAACGGAGGAATATGGATTCGTTGAAGAGTCTTGATTAGTAGAAGGATATGTACTGTATCATAGGCTTTGGACATATCTTGTACTAAGATCCAATATTTGTTTTTTGTTATATTGGCATGCTCTATTATATGAGAAATAGTTTGAATGAGTTAGAGGGTAGAAGTAAATAGAAGTGCTACATTGTTATTTGGATTTAGGATTGGGTATTGGGTAAGGATTTTATTTAGTCAATGGGTAATTATTTTGGTAAAAATTCTTTGAGTATGTTCAATTAGTATGATCAGTCGAGTATATGTAAGGTCATTGTTATAATGTTGTTTTTTTAAAATAGCCCAAATATTTGCATGTTCCCAGCTATTTGGTGTTTTTTCAATTGTCAAACAAGCATTGAAAATCTGGAGAAGAATTTGTTTTGCTGATGTTAAAAGGTTTTGAATCATTTCATTTGATATTCCTGAAGGACTAGTGGCTTTATAAAGTAGTGAAGATGTTATAGTTTCTGTTAATTCAAAGATTAATATTGGTTGTAACAAGTCATTGTATATGTTGGAGTTGATATTCAGTAAAGGTTGAAGAAACTGGGTCCATTCATGTTCAAAATTAGGATTTGTTAGGTTGTGTTTAGTCTAGTTGTTAAAGTGTTCTTTTGTTGCTTGTTTTATTTCTTCTGGATTATTAATTATTTTATCTGCTGTTATGATTTTGTTAAAAGAGACTTGGTCCTGATTACATTTAAATATACTGTTTATCATATATAATATGTTTAATTCCATGTCATTATATCTTTGTTGTATATAGAAATTTATTTTTTCTTTTTGTGCATTTTGGATTTCTAAACTATGAGCTTTCTATAAGGTTTTTTTAAACTGTTTTACAGTTTGCTGAAGGTTATTGAAGTTTGAAGTAAGGTTCTGGGTTTGGTATGAAGAAATAGTTTGTTCTGAATATGATGATATTTGTTGAAATAGATTGTTTAGATCTTGTATTGTAGACTGAATTGAAGTTGGAGGTTTAATATTTCTCAAGATAGAAAGGCATTTGTTTGTTAGTTTAAGTGCTAAATGTAATTTAGTTGCTTTCAAAAAAAAGGCATAATGCTTTTTGGGCACTGTATATGTTTTGGTATTGTTTGATTTGTGACTTTCTTGATTGAATTTGACCATTTGTTCCAGAGGTTGTTTAGTTATTAAAATGTTGTAATATTGTGAATTAGGTTTATTAGCTTAATTTCAGCTTCTAGTTTATTGGTAAAGTCTTCCCATGTGTCTGTTGTCATTTGGTGATAAAGGTATATTTTTCTTTTCTTCTTTTTGGATCTAGGTATTTTTAGTTAAAAGTTTGTCTTTCAAGTAGTAGTAATTATTTTATGGTCACTATCAGTAATATCAACTGAGTCAGTAATTAAGAGTGGAGTAAAATCTAATAGGATTTCAGAATTAACCCATATGTCATCGATTTGACTTTGATTTGAGCCTCTTTGCCATATAGGTTCTGTTATGGCATAGAATTCTAGTAAGCTTGTAGATGATGTAGATTGAAGTGCTAAGAATAAATTTGCTGATTGCTTGCATCTGTTGGAGTTGTCATTAAAATCTCCTATTGTAATTATATGCCAGTTATTGCTTCTTGCTTGAGTTAACCAATTTATAATTGTGTTTTGAGTAGATTTGAGTTGTTTTGGATGGTTTAAAAGTAGGTATAATGAAATTATACAAAGTTTATTGTTGGCAGGAAGGTGAAAATCAATGCATATTGCAGTGCCTAGGATAGTTTGTATGTTGAATATAAAGGGTTAAAGTGAGTTATGAAGCATGATCACAGTGCCCATACTGGCTTCATGTTGAGAGCTGTCCTTAGGTATGAAGTTTGATGTATAAATTTTGTAAAGTGGATTAGAGAGTTCTGCAAAAAAAGAATTATTTAGTTTTGTTTCTGTAATAGAGACAATGTGGTAGTTATTTTTAGCACAGAATTCAAGTCATATTTGTAGCTTTAGTGGATCGTTAAGTTCTTGAGTATTATGAGTAGCAAAGTTAAGATAATTCTTAACATTTATAGGAAAATTGTTTGTAAAAGTATCTGGTATTTTAGTTGAGTTGTTGTTATCTATTTGGGAAGATAGTAAATCTGGTTTTATTTGTGTAATGTTCATGTTTGAGGGGAGTAGTTATCAAAAATATCTCAGTAAGGATCAGGTAGGTTGGGAAGTTCAAAGAGTTGTGAAGATAAGCCTTGGAAGAAGAAGTGATTATAAAGTTGTAAGATAATGTTAGCTATTTGTTTATGTGTTGTTATTGGTAGTTGAATAGTTTGAAATTAGTCTAATTCTCTCAAGGCTGTTTGGATTTCATCGAAACTTGAAGAAATGTTTGGTTTAGTATTTTCTTTTCTTGTAGTATTATTGATTGAGATCTATTCTGTAGGTAGTTGATAAAAGAAGTAATGTGTGCGGAGTTGTTTAGCAGTTTCTACTAGGATTTTAGAGCTTGTAATAGGGAGTGTTAGGTTAAGCTCAGTAATCAAAATAGGATCTGTAGGTAGTTGAGGTTTGTTTGTAGAGTTAACTGTCATATACTCTAATGATAGTGGAATATTGAATTTGTATATATCTTGAATTTCTGCTAGAAATTCTTTTGCTAGATGATAATTAGTTATAGGAAAATTATAAGTAATAGAGGTCTTAATTTGATTTGGTTTCTTTGAAAGTAGTTTTTTTTAAATGAAGTAGTTATTTGGAATTTTGTGAAAGCTATAATGCTCTCATAAGATGTTTATGTAATGTTTGAAATCAGTTGAATCTTTAGGATTGCAAGAAAAGAGGTATCTTATAGCTGAATTAAGATTTTGAGGTGTTGATGATAAGGGTTTCTGAGTGGGTAGTAGATCAAAGTAATTAGATAGTATATGATCAAAGTTGTAATATTTGTGTAGTTTTTGTCTGTATTCTGCTAAATAAGGTAATTCAGATCAGTTTGTTATTGGAAAAAAACATTGTACGCATTTCTGTATTTGGATCAGTTGGATTTTCAGGAAGAGAGATAATAGAATTAGCAAAGTAGCTATCATTGAGTTGATTGAAAGTGTAGATTTTATAAAGTGCTAGCACTGTTGCTTGAGTAAATTTTCGATCTTTGATTGGAAATGAAAAAAGAAGTATTTCTTTTATGCTTTGGTCAATTAGGTCTGGAGAAGTTGGTAGTGGAATAAGAAGTTGGGAGTATGCTTCATTAAGAAGTTTGTGTGTTTCTTCAAAAGTAAGTGTACAAGGAATTTGTGCAAGGTTAAGACAGTAGAATATATGTCTTGTATATTCATGAGGACTTGTTGTAAGAAAATCTAAGTTTCTAATATAATCTAAAGCAATTTTGATTTTGAGTTTTTTGTGGATTTGGTCTCTGTTAACTTTGTTAATCAAAATAGCATTGTATAGTTTTTTATATTTTGCGAGAGTGATTTGGTATAGTGAGTTGAATTCTTTTTGATGTTGAAGGGCTGTAGCTTTTGTTCTTGTAAAAGAACGAAAGAATGCTATATCTAGATAATTAAATTTTTGATTAATAGCATATGGAATGTTGTGAATTGGAAGAATGATTTGAATTTTGTGAGTAAAAAATTCCAAAAGTTGTTGTTTGTTATTAAGGCTTCAATTATTTTATTGTTGTTCCAAGTTTGAAGATCAAAGTTGAGTACTCATCTTGCTGCAAAAGCTTTAGTTACAGAATTATACCAGTCAAAAGTTGTGTTATTTTTTGGTTTTGGTAGGTTGGATGTTAATGCTTTGCTATATAGTTGCTTGGTAACTTGTTAATAATCTTTAGAAGTATTAGAGATGGTGTCCATGTTGTTAGTATGCATAGTTAACATTGAGCTTAATTGAGTTGGTAGATTTTCTGTAAGTGTAATTAGTTCAGGATTTTATGGGTTGTTTTCTGGAATGAAACTATTAGGTACAGATGTTGAGTATGATGGATTGAGTAATGTGATAATGAAGTTTTGAGGTATAGGAATATTTGCTGATTTGGGCATGTTTGTTTTGATGGCTGTAGTGTATAATGTCATTTGAGATTTTGTAAAAGGTAAGCTAAGTTGCCCACTTTTTGTTAAATTTTTTCGACAAGAATAGGGTATAAAGGAAACAGAAGAGTTAAAGTTGTTAGTTTTATTTTTTTTTAAAGAAGAGAAGTTTGTTTCTAGTTTTGCATTTTTTTTTAGGTCTTTCATTAGAGAGAGCTTAAAATGTAACTAATGTATTTTGGGTGTTTAGTTGAACTGAGGCCCTATAGGAATCCATCTGTAAAGGTAGCAGCACCGAGTCAGTGTTAAGAGAAGTTTTGAAGTCTTGTAGTTTAGTAGTTGAGGTTCTTTGTCTTTTGGCTATGTTGAATTAGACTTCAGTATTCTGAGAGTTTATTTTCTCTTTTTTTAAGTATCTTTTGTTCTATTTTAATTAATATGTTCAATATTTTAGTACCAATTTTGTTTATTTTTTTGTTTTTTCAATAATTTACAAAAAGAGTATACAGCATTGCCATTATTAACAACTTATTTACTTCATTAAGTTGCTACACTCTTTAATTATTAATATATTATTAATAAATAAAAATTGCCAGTTTGGTTAAGTAATTGACTGCTTATTTAATAATAAAAAATATTAATCTATATTTGAAAATTCTTTATATAAATATATTTTAGTTTACAATAAAACAATTTAATTAAATTATTTATATTTATTATGGCTCTAACTACTTTTTTTAAGCAAAATATTTACATTTTATACTTCAGCTTTTACTAATACTTAAAGTAATTCACAAAATTATTTATTGTTTTATTACTTATTTTTTTATTTATTAATTACTCTTGCTATTTGTACTTAAGCTTTTGTACTAATTTATTCTTTTATTTTTAGTAATTACTATAGAATATTTTAAACAACTTTTTTTTATAAATTATTATTTATATTATGTTTATAGTATAGTTTTTTTTATTAAGACTATAGCATATAAAAATGTACAAAAATACAAAGTTATTAAAAAAGCTTTTTTAAAATGTTTTAATCTTTTATTAGTATTAATAATTATAAAAATATCTGGCATTCATCTTTTATTTTTATATTTTAAAAAAGTAAACCATTTATTTAATATTAATGTTTATTTAAATTTGCTTATCAAAAATCTAACTAAATATCTATTTTTTATTACTAAATACTAGTTAATAAATATCAGAAATAATGCTAAAATTTGAATAATTATGAAATTAATGCATCTGTTTGGTTAGGGTTAAGTGATTAGCCAATAGAGTTTCTAGATTTCACAATTATCCAAATTTTAGCATCATCTCTAACAATAAATTTAAATAAATAATATTTATGATAATTTGTTTTATATATTTTGTTTTTTAAATATTAAAAATGAAGTCATCTAAACATATTACTTTTTGTTCTTTAGTTTAAAATATAAATATAAATTCAATATTATCTGTCTTATTATATTTTCTAATAAACAAACTTTATATTTACTAATTATTTTATTATATTATATTTCTAAAAAACATGTATTATTTTGACAAAATATAAAAAACTCTTTCTGCAAATCTATTACACAAAAATTAACTAAAAAATCGTTCATCTAAAAACACTTATAACTATTTATTTTACTAAGACAACCTGTTCTGGCGTCTTAAGTAAACTTATTCAGTATTGTATTTTATATATATCCTAAAAATATTACATCTCTAGAGTTTAAACTCATTGAGAAAACTGTACTGATGGCCTTTGGCTTCCAGTTTTAATAATTTTATATTCTTGTAGTTTTTGCTATCATAATCTGTCTTATACTCTTAATTAAAGTTGTAGTGCACATTTGCCTGATTAAAACAAGCTTTAGACAAAAAGTTTTGACCTAATATTGGCTAAACTACAGCTAAATTCATTTTTTACTCACTTGCAAAATTTTTTTCTACTTTTTGTCCTTATTTTATTTTCTATTTCTCTTATATGGATTTTATATAACTATTTGATTATTTCTTAATTTATAATTTTATTAATTTATATAAAAATTCTGTAACCTATCTATTAATAGAATCTTATTGAACACAATTCTCTATTTCTATATTTAGTTCTTACTAATATTACACAATAATCTGTATTTCAAACTCTATTTGTGTTTAGTACTTGAGTCATATTGTGATCCTAGTCACATTAGCTACACCTGTATACTATCCTAGTGATACCCTAATATTACAACCCTTGTCTTTAATTCTCACCTTTGTAAAATTATCTATAATCATATTATTAACTTAGAAAAATTTCCAAATCTTTAATCAAATCTTTATTTAACTTATTATTATTTAACAATGCCTATTTTAAGTTAACAAGAACCTGACACAATAGATCTTAACTATTTTTACCAAAACTTTTCCAATAGTTTTGGTATTACTCTTTATGAAGAAAAAAATAATAGCAAGGCTCATCCAATTTCTTCCAAAGTTCAGCTTACTATTTGTTTGACAAAAAATCTCAGATCTAACAAGATTACTCATTTCTTTTAAGCTTCTACTTCTACTTCTATCATTACTTGTCTCTGTGTCAAATATCATATCAAATTCATCTCAATCTCAAACACCAACTACACTCAAGCTACTAAATTTACAATCACTCATATTTATAGCAACTTAAAAAAAATTAACAAAACAACTTAACAACTTATGACTAACTTCTCTTTTTCTACTAATAGTGTTTCTTTATTTTCTATACCAAATGTTCATTATCATACTTGTTCTAAATGCTCTTTTCCAATTAGTTGTACCAAGAGAAATAAGTATTATTATTCTACTAAAAAATATGTTTTCAAAAATAACAAAGTTTATTATCTTGCCTATATAACTGTTTCATCTTAATTGAAGCTAGTTTATTTCAAACCAAGAAAAATCTTATTCAAACTTTTCAAAACATCTTACATGATTCTTTTCAAACTACCAATCCTTTTACTGCCTCTTTTTACCAAAACTTAATCTTTTCTGACCTTATTAATTCTTTTTTTTTTCAACTACCAATACTAATCCTATTTCTAACCAACCTTTTATTACTAATATTCTTAATATTTCTAGTCTGAATCTCAACAATTCTAGCAATACCAACCAACTGGAAAATACTACTAACAAACCTTCTCTCAAAACTTATTCAAGTATTCTCAAACCAAAAATCAATCCTACATACAACTGGGTTGCAAATTTTTCAATTACTAAAAAAATACAAGTTAACAAAAAATTGCAAACTCTATTTTCTCTTAACTCTTTAGATTCCTTAAAAAATTCCTTTATAATTTCTATTCTGGCAAAAAAATTAAGCCAGCTACTGTTACTCAACCTGTACTAAAAGCCTTATTCTACTATATTATCTATATTATGATTGGGCAACAGCCTGAATTTTTAACTGATCTTATCTACAATAGCAATTCTAATATTAACAAAAATGCTATCATTTCTTTTAAACTTCTTAAATCTACTCTTAAAAACCTTATCCTTAAATTTACAACTATTCTCTTTACCAAACTTAACTATCTTAAAATTTTTGCTTTACCAGTTACTATTACTCCATATACAGCTCACAATCGTCTTTAACTCTGTCTCAATCTTGCTTGTCTTCATCTTTTCTTATTGAATAACTATTAGTCTATTGATTATTAAAAATTTGCTAAAAACCTTCAGCTTAGACCTAAAAAATTTAAAATTAAATCTTTTACACAAGCTACTGACCTTAAATAAAAATATCTTACTATTCAGTCAGATGCTAGATTTAATATTAAACTCTTCTTTAATATTCCTAAAATACTCTTTTTTGAAAGATTTTGTATTTCTTTACTAAAAAATTTTCTTAATCACTTTAAATCCTGGTTTGATATCTACTACCCTTCTTATAGTAAACAATTTTCTTCTAATATTGACAAAGAAAAAGTTCACATCTCTCTTAGAATTCAATTCTGTCAACATTTTATTCTTTAACTCTTTAAACATCTTTCTGAAACTTATATATTTAAAAAACCTAATTTACTTTAAGAGTGATATAAAGAAGCATCTTGTGTCTAACTTGTAACAACAAAAATGTCAATACCTTGATAACAAAAAATTTCATGACAGTACCAAACTATTTAATGACATTTTAACTAAATCTTGCATATTATTTTCTTCTCAGAATGATGAAATTTGGATTTATCCAACTCTCAACTCTACTTTATTTCACAAAAATAAAGAACATGCTGCTTCACTTGATTAATTCATTTCTACTAAAGCCTTAGACAAACTTGCTAACCAAGCTGAAAACTTTGTTTGTGAACAAAACAAAGTTAAAACTAATCCTAAACATTACAACTATTACTTCTATTGCTACTTCTTTCTCTACTATCAAATCACTACTAAAAATCATAACATACAGTTTTTGTTCAAGAAGGAGGCTATTAACTTATTCACAAAAAACATCATCAATACTAAATTCTTTGCTCAAATTATTATATACTTTAATGTTATCAAAAACCAAAAACCAACCTACTTACAAATAGTTAAATATTTTAATAATATTGCCTATCTAGCAGCTGAAAAATTTTTATCTAAAAAATTTAATCTTGACTTTCAATCTGTTTCCATTTTAGACTCACTATTTTTACAATCTCCTTTTTAAGTTTTTTGTTTTCTATAATCAACATTAAAGCAGTCACTACCTTACTAAAAGATACACTAATTGTAGTTAGTAAAGAAAATAAGATAAGTAGACAGGTAGACAAGCCTATTTATATAGAAGGCCATGTTAATAACAGTTAGACCCAATGTACAGGACAGGCTATGGTACCTTGCACAGCTGTAAGAGCCAAGCATATAGTGATTGATTCTGTAGAAGACAATTTTAAAAGATTATTTACAACATCTTTAATCTTTTATGATCTTTATACATGCTTTAACAAATTCCTCTTATATTACAATTTGCTACTTCTTCCTTATAGTCAAACTATTCAAATCTTAATTTAATATATTGACAAATATAATAACAACAAAACTATATCTAGTATTACATTTTCTGTTAATTCATCTTACAATGAAACCCATATATACCTTCCTAATAATACTCTTTTGTCAAATCATATTATTATTGCTTCACATCTTTTTCCACTATTTTATAAACTTTCTCTCAAATCCAACTCTTCTAGCTTTATTTCTATTTTATTTGACCCTCTTTAACAATCATTACTTAACTCCTACTGACTATTACTTTACTTTATATTCTCCTAACTCAAGTTCTCATCATCTTAACCTAACTATTGCTACACACAATATTAGAAGCTTTAATAATCCAACAAAAAGAGAAGCCTGACAAGATTACTGTCTTAATAATGACATATCTATTGCCAGTATTACTGAAACAAAAATTTTTAACAAAACTAACCTTTTTTTTTGCAACAATAATTTCTTTACCTACTACTGGTTAAACTTTCTTACTTCTGTAAAAAGAACAGCTATTATGATTCATAATCATCTTAAATCTTACATTTATAATATTCATATTTACTCAGAAGAAGCTATTGCACTTGATATTTTTTTTGGAAGCAATGTCAAACTTTGTATTATCTTAGTATATCTCTTATCTACTAATATAGCTATTTGCAACCAAATTTAAAATACAATAATCAACTAAATTCAACAAGCTTCTTAACTCTACCTTTATCCTATTATTTTTGGTGACTTTAATATACAGAAATATACTTATAGTTTCTTTTTCAAATATAAACTTATTACCTTTCTTAATCACTTCAATATATATAATATTAGAGCCTACTTTAACAACAAACACTTTATTTAGTCTAATAATACTAGTAATAGTTGCATTGACTACATCTGAACTGATCAATTTAATATACAATTTCTTTTTTCTTACAGTCTTGATAACAGTCAAATCTCTATCTCAAGTAACTACTTGATTCTTATCTCCACTTGAACATTTCCCCATGCCTATAGTAAACTTTTATAAAAATATACTAAGATTAGTCATTATATATTCAATTATAAAATAATGACTACAGAAGACTAGAACTCCTTTGCTAATACTTTAACTTAACAACTTTTATTACACAAAACTTCTATTAACAGTACTACTAATGAAAGTATTAAAACTATTTGGCACAAAATTTAATGCTTTATTATCTATATTGCTACACACAATTCATAACAAAATCTCTTATAAATAAAGCTATAATCACCAATATACACCCCACAGTACTCTACTACATCTTTCTCTTAAAAAACTCAGACATATTATTAAACTTATTAAAAAACTTACTCAATCTTCTAACATCTTAAGTATTAATCAAAAAATTTCTCAAATTAACAAACAGTCACAATATAACCTTCAATTACTTATCTTTACCAATCTCTCTTATACTCAACTATGGCTTCAACATGCCCACTCCATTTGGAAACAACTCTATCATGCTCATCATCTTGAAAACTCTCTTTTACTTTGACAACAAATCAATAAAGCCATTGACAAAAGATGTGTTACTCTTATAACACATCTTATTCAGGCTATTAATAGCATCCTTAATCGCTATCATCAACCTGTCTATCTTTTTAACATAAAATTGCCAAACCAACTCATTACTAACCCATCACTCATTAAACAACATGTCCAATTTTATTTTCATGATTGGACTGCACTTAGACCTATTAATAAACCTCTTTTTAATAATTTCTAGAAATAACAATATCTTTTACTTCCTTATATTAACCCAAATTGGTATTATTCTCTTAACACTCCTATTACTAATAAAGAACATCTTCAAACCCTCTTACAATTACCTAATAACAAAGCCTGTGATCCTATAGGCATTAGCTATGAAATGCTCAAACATATTAGTCCTTAATGCATTTTTACTATTACTGCTCTCTTCAACCATTGTCTTCTTGACAACAGAATTTTTAAACAATGGAAACATAGTAGAATTTATTCTATCTCTAAACACAACACCTTTAATGATGACCTTAATCTTACATGACCTATTAGTCTCATTGAATATATTCACAAACTTTACACAAAAATTCTTACAAACTGACTTAGTTTTGTATTTTCTTCAAATTCTATTTTCTCATCTTTTAACTATGTTATACTCTCCAACAATAGTACTTCAATTTCTATTCATATTCTCAATAATCTTATTGAAGATGCTACTTGCAACCACAAAGACATTTGATTACTCTTACAAGATATGAGCAAAGTATATGATTCTGTAAACTTTGCTCTTTTTAAATATTCACTCTCTTACCTCTTACTTTCTTCATTCATCATTAACATTCTTACTGATCTTCTTACTGATTATTACAACTAAGTTATTACCAATCTTGGTCTTATTTCCTCTTATCTAGTTTACAATAGTATTGACCAAGGTGAAACAATTACATCTTTATTATAACATATTTACTACGATCCACTTATTTTATACATATACTCAAAAGTCCTTGAATATACTCTACAATCTATCTGGATCACTAACCTTAAACTTCAAACCACTAATTTATTACAAAAACAATGCTTTGTTGTAGCATATATGGATAATACTCTCTAGGTTGCTTCCTCACAAACTGAGTTATCTTATATACTATCTATAGCTGAATTATTTTATGCTATGGCAAACATCCAAGTTAACCCTTCAAAATCCATTCTAATTACTAATAACCCTTCATTCTACTACACTCCTATCTCTTATAATAACCATCTACTTCTATTTTATTCTTTCAAACAACTCTTTAAATTTTTAGGTTGCTGGTTTACCTTAGATAACAGACAATCTAAACAAACAAAATTAATTATCGCAGAATCCTCTTAACTTATTCAAATTGCAAAAACAAAACATATAACTAATTTACATGCTCGCTACACTATCAATACAGTTATTATTCCTACTATTAAATACTGCCTATATAATATTATTATCAACCAATCCACTTGTAACAAAATTTTCACTCAATGCATTGGTCTTGTTAAGCTTAAAGCTAAACTTTGCTATATAATACTATTCAATACTCTATTACATCCTCAAATCTACAACATTAAACATATATAGGATATTCAACTATAATACCATATTCCCAATCTTCTCAAATGACTTAATAATCCCAATCTACTAGACACATTTATCTGTATACATATTTAACAACTTCAAAACAACCTTTGGTCTTCTATTAATATTTTTCTTTATTCTAAACTAATCATTGATAGACCCAATCGATTAATCACAAACTTTAAAATAATACAACTTATTAAACATATAGGCTGGACTTTTTCAACTAGCTCAATCTACAACATTTTATACACTCTAAATAATGAAATTATATCCCTTGAATTTCTTCTTTCTTCTAATTCAAAATACTCCAGCTTTAAAAAACAACTCAGATACTATAAACTTCTTTTTCTGAACTAACTCACTATGTATGACAACTCATGTCTACTGTACTGGCAACACATTTCACCCAGACTTAATAAAATTCCAAAAGGTGTTATACTACAATAGTTTACTACTCTTGAGAACACTACTACAAGCCACTCTTACTAACACATTCTATATGATTATTATAACCTACCTTCTGCAAACTACTTTTGCTACTCTATTGGCTATTTTATCTCTAATACTAAATCTTGGTTACTCACTATTCTTGATAACCAAATAATTATTGGCAAGGCCAGAAAACATAATACACTTACTGGCCTTATTCTCATTAACCACTAACACTACTCATTCTAGTCACAGTTTTCTAATCTCTATCCTACTCCTTCTTTTACTATTACATTATATATTAGATGCCATCTTAATTTAAATACAATCACTAACAAATATACTATCTTTATTTCTACTAACTTGGCTACTAAGCTACTCTGCTATATCAATTCTGACAAAACTCTCAACCTTCATACAAACTTTCTTGATATTGCATACTTTGTTGCTCTTCGATACCTCTTATATATTCTACCTTCACCTTTACTTACAATTAATCTACAACAACTATCTTCTATTTTTAAAACATGTTAACTTGTTAATAACCTTCAGACTATTGCTAACTCAAACTACAATCTATCATCTATCTTATTTTACATCAATGGTTCTGTTATTGATCTTGGTATTTCACAATGCTTTATGGACATAGGTTGGATTCAAATTGATAACTCTACAACTATTAACTCATTTCAAACACAAATTAAACTGTGGTCATGCTTTTTCAAAGCTGAAATTCTTGCTATTCTCTCAGCAATTATTACTGCTCCTACACACTGCTCTGTTCACATATTTACTAACTCACAATTAGTAATCTTCAAATATCATAATATCTGCCAATCAATATTTAATCTTTCCCATACCCATACTTCATATTTTTCTATCTGACAAACACTTATCAACTTTATTAAGTTTTATAAAATTCAACTTATTTTTCATAAAGTTATTGCACACCAAAATGATCTATTTAACAACCTTGCTGACCAACTTGCTCATAATTATAAAATATTATCCTATCTAATATTCTTAACTAATAATTCTTATAACCTTAACTATACTTCTTTTATTGATGAATTTCTTATTGAAATTCCTATCTGATGCTCTATTCAAACTATATACCAAGCCTATATTATATTATTTGAATATCTCAACATTATTTTCAACAATGGTCTAACATTGTATCTGACATTAACTGAAAAGCTACATGGCTTTATATCAATAATAATCAAAAAATTTCTAATTTTGCTCATAGCTTTTATTTATTTACTCTGAAAACTTTCTGAATTAAAATTCTTACAGATGAACTATTTGTTTCTTATACTCTTTATAAATACAATCCTTTATTTCCTTTCTTCTGTCATCAATACAATCAAACAGCTCTCTACTTCATTGGGTTACCTGCTCATTAACCCAAACTATCTACTACTTAATCTCTAATTCTCTTAATAGTATTTTAAATACTACTAATCTTAATATGCCTATTAATCTTGTCTCTGATTTACATACTAAATTTTTTACTCTTGACAGTTTCAAACTGCATAACTCTTCACATACATCTTCTCTTATTTTTACTCTATTTGGTTTAGTTTTTATCGATCTTATTTTTACTATTCACAATGCTTTTATTTCTTATTATACTGCTACTACTCTTTCTATTAAACTTCTTTATTATTTAAACCAACAAATATACAAACAAATATGAATTCCATACTGTATTTCATGCACTGCATAGTTCCAACTACACTCTTTACTAACTCAACTCATAGTTATTCTTCTAGTTTAACTTAACCTTCCATTTTAATACCACAAATTATTACTAAAATTAATCTTTGGACTATTTAATAGATTAAATATCATACTTCTTTCTCTTATATTATTACTCAAACTCAAATCTAGGTAAGCCTTAGCCACTCTTGTAGGTTTAGGTTGCAGATTATATGTTTAAGTTTTTATTCTTCATATGTAATTTAAAAACAAGCTTTTCTTTGTAAAAACTTCAATTAAATTTCAATAAAGTTAAAGGCATAGCCTTACTATTAATATTTAAAAAAAAATATATATATATATTATTTTTATTATTATTATTATTATTATATTAATTTTTTTTTAATCTTAAGCAGTTACATTAGTACTTTATTAAAATTTTTGAAACTATATATATTTATAATTATATAGAATTTTTCAATACTTAAGTCTAGCATCACTCAGTCACCCTATTGATACCTAAGTGCAACCTGTCACACTATTTTAGTTAAAGATAAACTGCTCATTTAACTACTTAAAGCCATATCAGAAAGGTCTTCTTTTTTTTGTAACAAATATATCAATTGTTTTTTAAGCTTTCTTCTTTATTCAGTTTATTTTTTTTTCTTTTCCTCTTCATTTGCTACCTTATTCTTCTTTGTTCTTTTTTCTAATCTTCTTTTAGTTCAAGCATCTTTTTTCATTTTGCTTGTTATATTAACTATCTTTTCTTATTCTTGTATTTTTCTATACTGAACTCTTTATACTTGGTTATAGAATATATTCTATACTGTTCTTGTTACTATATCTATGCATTTCTGTGTTGTCTGTCTATCTAGAATCTAACTGATTCTTTTTTTAATCTTATTCATTGTTAGCCCTTTTATCAAAGCTGTTTTATTAGTAATTTTCTCTGCTTTTGTTTTTCCAAATAGTGCCTTATATAGTACTAGAGACAGAATTCTAGTCTTTTTATTTTCTTTAAAACTATTTCATGCTATTGCTACTTTTTGAATTCTCTTTTACAAGTTTTTTGTCTATGCAGCTTGCTAAAGGTGCTTAAGTTTTCTTTTTACCTTTTTAACATACTTGACAGTTAGTTGCTATATATATTTTTAGTCTTTTTCTATTTAATTTTCTAGCATTGATAGATTATTCATTATGTATTTAATTGCTGTTGCTTTTCTTGTACTAAGTTTTCTTGTTATGCAATATACACTCTTTGTTCTATTCATCTTTTTTTAAAAGCTTGACTAATTATATCAAGTATTCTTAGTTTCTGGCTCTAGTGCTTGAATTGGATTTGTTTCTTTCAACTAGCTCCAATTCTTGTATTTATAACTATTTTGCAAAAAAGTCTTGCTGGTATATTAAATTTCTTGTTTTTTCATTCTAAGTAGTACTCTATTTTGTTACACTTAATCTTCTCTGTAAATATTATCCTTCTACACATTGTTTCTTTTTTTACAAATAAATCTGCTCTGTTATTTCACTTATTATTGCTATGACTTTTAACTTTAACTAGTTCTATTTTATTGTTCTTGCTTTTGAGTAAACCTACAATATTTATTATTTACATTATATTTTTCTTTTTTAAGACTTTGTTTTTTCCTATCTTTTGAATTGCTCTGTTAATATGCCTTAATGCTGCGAAGCTATCTGTATGCACTTCTATATACTTTTCCTCTGATATGATTAGAATTGCTAACCATATTGTTTCTAATTCTGCTGTTGTTGCTAAAAGTCAACCTTCAAGTTTCAGTACTATTTCTTCTTCTGGCCAGTTTTTTTTGTTACTAACCTGCACCTAACTGATGTTTATTATTTCTATATTATTTTTTTCTTTCTTTTTATATAATGCTTTATCTGTATAAAGAGTATATTTGTCTTTATTTCTTCTTTTGTTTCTTGTTAGGATTTCTATTAAGTAATCTGTAACTTTATTATCAAATTTTTGTTTTTTGATTAATTCTGTTTCTAGTTCTTCTACTTGTTTTAGCTTGATTAGACTTTTTTCTTCTTTACTCTATTCTTTTATTGTTCTGTTTTTTAGCATTTGTTTTAATATTATATTAATCTTGTTGCTATCTTTCTCTACTAATGTTTCTAAAACTGCCTTTATATTATTATTCTATCTTATCTACTTTTCGCAATTATCTGTTATTTGTTCTGTTCTGTTCTCACATTCTTTGTATTTATTTATCTTAATATATGTCTTGTCTTCTACTTTTTATAATAGCCAATGCTTAACAAGAATCTTTTTTTTTTTCTTAGATATTTTACTAAGTTGTTAATTGTGCTTTAGTCTATATATGATCTACTCTCTTTTTCTTCTGTTTTCTAATATCTTTGTTCAATTAATCATTAGTACCTATGTGTTATAACTACTAATTTTGTATTGATTGTGGATTTTTCTACTTGTCTGTGTTTTTAACATCTTTTCTTTTATTTTACTAAACTATTGGCTTTGTTCCCTTTATATGACAGCTCTAGAAAACTTTTAAACTATCTTCATGTAATTAGGTTTTCTTCTTTTGTGTCTACAAGTTGGCTCAAATATATTAAACACTATTTATTTATTATGCTACTACTTGCTATTCACAATCTAACCTTAACTAAATCTCTTATACATATTCCATAACTGTATACTTTCTACAAGTTATTTTTTGCTCTGATGTTTATTTTTATCTCTCTTGCTTTAACTATTGTCTAACAAGCTAAGTTGTGTTTTCAATATTTTATTTCTTCTGATCTTTTTTCAGAGTCCCAAATGTCTTTTGTTAAGCCTGCTTTTTGGCATCCTTAAGCCATTTTAAGCTTTGTTAGATTACCTAAAATGTCTTTTATATTAAGCCTTACAAATAAACTGCTTATTTGCTTTGTTGCTATTCCTTAACTTAGTAATTTACAGTTTTTCAGATCTTTGTACTCAATTATGCAGTTATTTGTTGTTTTCATTATATTGCACTTATGTTTTGCCAAACATATTATTGGCTAATAAATCTTATCAATCATCTTTTCTGACATTCTTGTTAACTGCAAGAGGTATTCTAATTTTAGGATTAGTACTGTATTATTTATATATATGATCTGGCTTATTGGACTTATTGTCATTTTTTTATATCTAAGATCTTTAACTGTTTGACTAATTATTCTTTTTGCTTTTTTGCAGACTAGTGCCTCTCTCATTCTGCTATTTAGCCAAATTTCTAATAATCTTACAATTTTGTTTTTTGATTCTTCTTTTATTCTACTCTGTTTGAATGTAATTCCTCTATCTTCCTTTTTTAGTTCTTAATTTATTACTATTAGCTTTAATTTTGCTTTATTTATTTCAATATCATTTACTTTAAAGAACTCTTTTGTGATTTCAAGAACTCTTAGCAGTTGGTTTTTGCTATTTGTGATCTATATAGTATTGTTTGCATAAGCAATTACTGCTTGCTTATATTTTGTAATACAATTAATGTTTGTATTTTTAGTATTTCTTGCTTTACTATATAGCTTAGTGATTTATTTTCTTGAATTCTTCTAACAGTAAATTGTAGAAAAGCTGCCAGACTAGTAGAGAAATTATCTTTTTTTAATTTATACTATCTCCTGCTATTATTTTTTTTATTAGATTATAAGTTATAATTACCTTAAGTTGACATTTACAGAAGAGGTTAATAATATATTTTATTGTTCTTTGTAGTATTTTGACTCTTCTAAGAGCCCACTTTAAGCTTTCTAATAGAACTGAGTTAAATGTCTTCTTTATGTCTTGCAGAAGTATTTATGTTTTTTTATTTTTCTTTTATGCTTCTTCTATTATTATATTTAGAATATATATTGGTTGCTTTGTTGAGTTTTCAGGCAAGCCTGCATAATTTGATCTTTTGAGTATTTCTTTTTTCATAAATATCTTAACTAACCTTCTTGTTATCACCTTTGTGACTACCTTTTTAAAAGTCTTAGTTAATGCTATTAGTCTAATATTGTTAAGATTATATTTCTAGTTTACATCTTTTGAAATTAGATAAACTTGTGCTATTTTCTACTTTTTTGACATTTCTCTTGTTTTTAAAACCAGATTTGCAAAGGTTCTGTAGATCTTCTGTGATTTTCTTTCTACTTGTTTTATTAAAGTGTAGCTTATACCTAAAATTTTTAGAGCTGTATTGACTTTAAGTTCTCTTAATGTGTCTTTTCATTCTATTTCTTTTATCTTTTCTTTTAACTTTTCATATTAAAACTTCTTAAACTATTCTTTTAAGTTGTACACTTCTATCTATTCCTTAGGCATCTCTTTTAATTTGGTTCTTTACTTTCTGAATTAATTTCTAAAATGTTTTGCCAGGCTATCTAAAACAGTCTTAGGTTCTGTTATTAGACTGGTTTTATCTTTACTTTGAGTTATAAATCTGTTTAGAACTATCTTTTTGTATAGTTTGTTCAAGAAACTAGCAATTATTTATCCTTGATCAGTTTTTATTATCTCATATCTTTTATTTATGTTTTCTTCTATTTGTTTTCTTTGGGCTTGTTTTTATTCTTCTTTTTTTCCATCTTTTAAAATTCTTTGCTAGCCTTTTATATCATCTATCCAGGCTTTTGATCATTGTTTGTGTAGCTTTGATAACACTACTTCTATTTCTTTACTGATGTCTATAAGTTTTTTGTTTATCTCTTTTTTCTTCTTTTTCTTTGTCTCTTGGTTCCTTTTTATTTTTGCTTTTTTGATTATTTGTTGTAGTTTAATTATGTGTCTATACTGCTGTAGTTTTTTTTGATGATGTCTTCTGTTTACTTTTGTATTGAATATCTTTTTTTTGGAATTTTTTTATTCATTGCTTCTATTATAACTTCTTTTATTGCATTTTATATATAGTTTAGCATATATGTACTATACAAACTGCTTATTCTATCTTCTTCTAATTGCTTCAGTGCTTTTTTCTATTCTAATTGTACTTAAAGCTCTTTAGCATATTCTTTCTAGTCTTTTTGTTTTGCTTCTTCATACAAATATATTGTTTTTATTTAATCTTTATGTTTGGTTTTTGCATAGCTCTGGTTCATAATTATATGCTCTAACTATATAATTGTTGTTAATATCTTGTAGTCACTATCTGTTATATCTTCTGCTTTCTCTATATTGGCTTCTTGAAGACTAGCTGCAATTGTTTCTGACAATCAGATATAATCAATTCTTGTTGCTACCTCTTGACTTGACTATATGTATGCTCTTTCTGTCCTATTTGTTGAGTTTTGAAAAGAGACTATTTATTTGTTTTGTTATTATTTTTTGGCTTAGTGTTTTGCAATTATTTAAGTCTTTGTGTTTAATTATGCAGTTGTTTGATGTTTTTATCATATTGCATTTATGTTTAGCTAAGCATATTAATAGTTAATGTATTTTGTTAATCATCTTTTCTGACATTTTTGTTAGCTATAAGAGATATTCTAGCTTATGAATTATTACTATATTGTTTATATATATGATTTGGCTCATTATTATCTTTTTGTATCTTATATCTTTAACTGTTTAACTAACTATTTTTTTTGCTTTCTTATTAGTACTTCTCTTATTCTGCTATTTAGCCAAATTTCTAATGACCTTACAATTTTGTTTTTGAGTTTTTCTATTATTTTACTATAGCAAACATAATTTTTCTTTTTTCTTTTTTTATTCTTGTATTTATTACTATAAGCTTTAATTTGGATTCATTTATTTTGATATTATTTGCTTTAAAGAATTCTTTTGCAATGCTCAGAATTCTTAACATTTGTTCATTGTTGTTTGTAATCCATGTTGTTTCATTAGTATATGCAATTGCTACTTGCCTATAACTTGTAACATTATTATTACATTTTCTTTCTGTTATTTTTTGTTCTACCATATAGCCTAGTGTTTTATCTTCTTGTATTCTTTCTAACAATAGATTATAAAAAAGATGCCAAATTAGTGGTAAGATTATCTCTTCTTGGTCTATTCTATCTTTTGTTATTATTTCTTCTATTAAACCATAAGCTGTAATGACTTTGAGTTGCTATTTACAAAAAAAATTGCTTATATATTTTCTTGTTTTTTGAAGAATTTTGATTCTTTTTAAAGCTCATTCTAGGCTTTCTAGTAAAACTGAGTCAAATGTCTTTTTTATATCTTGTAACAGTATCTATACTTCTTTGTTCTTTTCTTGTATTTTCTTCATTATTATATTTAATATGTGTATTGGTTGCTCTGTTAATTATCTGACAAACCTGTAAAGTTTGGCTCTTTGAGTATGTTTCTTTTTATGAACACTCTGGCTAATCTTTTTGTTATTACTTTTGTAATGACTTTTCTAAAAGTTTCAATCAATACTATTGGTCTAATGTTGTTTAAGCAGTAACTCCAGTCAATGTTTTTTAAAATTAGATATATTTGCACAATTTTCTACTTCTTTGATATATTTTCTTTTTTTAGAACCAGATTCACAAAGGCTTTAAAAATCTTTTGTAATCTCTTTTCTGTATGTTTATTAATATATAACTTATGCCTAATATTCCTAAAGCTGTATTCACTTTAAGCTCTTTAAGTATTTTTTTCTATACTTTTTCTTTAATTCTTCTTTCTAATTCTTTATACCAGGCCTTATTAATCTAATCTTTTAGGTTATATACTCTTTTTTATTCTTCTGTCATTTCTTTAAGTTTGGTTTTTTTATTTTCTAAATTGGTTTTTAAAATAAGTTGTCAAACTATTTAGAACTGTGTTTGGTTCTGATATTAGTTCAACTTCTTTTTTGTCTTGTATTATAAATCTGTTTAGAACAATCTTTTTGTATAGTTTATTTAGCAAGCTGGCAATCATTTGATCTTGATTTGTTTTAATCATTTTATATCTTTTGTTTATATTTTTTTTATCTGTTTTCTTTGTATTCATTCTTATTTCTTTTTTTTTTTCTTTTTAATTATTCTTTGCCAACCTTTAATATCATCTATTTACACTTCTGACCACTGTCTATATAGTTTTAGTAATGTTGCTCCTAACTCTTTTTCTATAATTCTGAGTTTGTTATTTGTTTTAACTTCTTCATTCTTTTTTACTTCTTGATTTTTCTTACTTTTTGTTTTCTTGATTATTTTTGAAGTGTGATAATGTGTTTGTGTTTCTTTGTTTTTTTCTAGTCTTGTCTTCTATTTAACTTAGTATTGAATATTTTTTTCTTTAAGATTTGCTTGTTTGCTGCTTCAATTATAGCTTCTTCTATTGCATCCCATATTTGGTCTAGTATCTTTGTACTATATTTTATTTTTATGTTATCATTTTCTAGTCATTAATACTTTTTTTATTCTAGCTGATTTGCTGCTCTTTTGCATAATCTTCTTAGTCTTCTTGTTTTGCTTTTTTGTATAAGTATATTGATTTTGTTTAGTCTTTATATTTAATTTCTGCTCTGCTGCTGTTTGCAATTATATGTTCTATCTATATTTTTGTTGTTATTATCTTATAATCACTATTTGTTAAATTTTTTGCTTTCTTAATATTAGCTTTTTGCAGACCTAACACAAGTGTTTCTAACAGCCAAATATAATTTATTCTTGTTGCAGCCTTCTAACTTAACTATGTGTATGCTTTTTTTGTTAAATACAGATTTCTGTATAAGTCTATAAAGTTTTGTCTTTTGAGCTAACTAAATATTAGTAGTTTTTTGTAATTTGATGTTTGCAGATGTTGTTTGTCTAGTACATTATCTACTGTATGATTAAAATCACCAAGTATAATTATTTCTGTATATCTTTTCCTATTTGTTACTATTTTTATAATTCTTTGCTGAATTTTCTTACTTATTGATTTGTTGTTTAGTGAGATATATACTTCTAGTTAGTGTTGTCATAAAACATGGATATTGATAGTGAACAGTCTAGGATAAAATATTCTGGACATGTCTCTAATATTTTTTTGTCCTAGATAATTAATATTATAATAAAAATAACCATGTTAGCCATTTAGGTTGTTCGATAAATCATATGACATAGAACAATATCATGGACATAGAACATTGTTCAGAACATGAGACACTATCCGGAACTGTTCATGTCTATGCAATTTTGATGAGACAATGTTCATATACAACACTGCTTCTAGTACCACTAATTCTAATTGTTTAAAATATAATCTTACCTTTAGCATGTATTTACTAATTCTTTTAACTGTTTATATATGTTTTTTTCACTTTTTATCTATTAGTATTTCTATATCTGAACCTTTTTTTTTTGTCTATTACTGCACTAGTCTAATAATCCTTATACTGTATATTATAACTATATAATAAAAAATTTTTTTTTTTTTAATGTTCATTTCTGTTATTTTTACTTTGTGAGTTCTTTTTTTTCTGCCTATTCTAGAAGATTTTCTACTTTCTATTCTCTAGTTTTAAGTCTGTTGATGTTGTAACATGCTATTTTTAATTTCTTCTTTTTATATTTCCATTTTCTTTTAAATATTTATGTTTTGTTTTTATGTTTTTTACTTTTTTTTTTTTTTTTTTTGGTTTCTTATTATAGTTAGGAGATGTATTTATATTTTTTTCTTTAAAAATTCTTCTTTTACTATGCAAGAACTCTTTGATCTTCTGGTTTATGCTCATTAATTCAACTGTGGTGCTGTTAGAAGTAATTGGTGATGCCTTTTTCTGCCTTCTATTTTATCTTATTTTGTTGTACTTCAAGTCTCTTTAGTCTTTTAAAGATTTTTTTTAAAAGGTCTTGGTTTTATGTTTATGAATCTTCTTTTCCTATTGAATATATGCAATGCTTCTTTTTATTAAACTCTTCTGTTTCTTTTTTTTCCACTTTTCTTGCCTTTATACACTTCTGTATCTAAGTCTTTATCTATGTTATATGCAATTATATGCTTCTTATAGTAAGCTTTCTCTTCACTATGCTTCTTTTTTCTTGTTTTCTTTTGCCAAAATAGCAAGTAATTGTTAAATTTTATTGGTTTGGTTAGTGCCACCTTTATCTTCTTCTCTGATGCAAAAGTAATTATTGCAGATCTTCTTTAATTACTATTCCTGTTTGTTAGTATGTATACTAACTAAATATTTTTTTTTTTTTTTTTAATATTAATGGTGAGGCCATGTCTTTAACTTTATTGAAATTTAATTGAAGTTTTTACAAAGAAAAGCTTGCTTTTAAATTACATATG
>CAJVQA010001571.1:0-25030 GCA_910591915.1 Cetraspora pellucida
CATAAATACACCACTCGCCAAATCTAACCGCCTCTTATCGACTAAGCCGTTCGTAGGTTACACGACATATCCCATCGGCAAGCGACTGACTCGCCGTTTCGCCCGTGTCACTATCATGTAACATTTATATAACCAGAAAACGCAATTGAAATTCGTCTAAAAATCGCGAGAGCTCAAATTTTCGCCTATGAAATCATTCTTCGTGTTCTAATTAAAAAATTTTTTTCAGACTTTTACTAATAAAAAATAATAAATATATAAAAAGATAAAACGTAAAAATGGAATAAAAAAACAGGAAGTAGCTAAAAAATATTGTGATAGCTAGAAATCCATAAGTAAAAAAAAAAACCACTAAACCTAGTATAAAAAAAAAAAATCAAATCAAACAAGAATTTTATTAGAATTCGAATTAGACAAAAAGATTCAAAATGAGGTTTGATTATTCAAAAAAAAGTGAAAAATTAAATGCAAAAAGAAACCCAGAATGTTTATTCCGTATGGCAGTGTTGATTAGAATGGTTCAGCAAAAGTATTAATTATCCAATAATCATAATTGCTTTCGAAGTCGAGTAGTTTGCTTGTATATTTTGTCGGAGGACAGTTTTGAGGTTTTTTTAACAATGTTGGAATAACCTTATCCGCGGATTGAAACGCTTTCTTAATTGCTAGTTGTTCTGCTTCCTTTATCTCTGTTTCCTTTATCTTATAATTATTTATTATTTTATTCCATTTTTTTAACTCACTGCTAATTACAGATGCAGTTGGTCTATTATCAGGGTTAGCATCCATGCATTGGTTTGCTAAATTGATATAGCATTTAGGCGTGCCTTTACCAAATTCTGGACGTAAACCCAGAAATATATTTCTAGCTAAACTCTCTTCATACTTATGATTATCAAAAGGCGGTATTCCTGTAGACATTTCAGTCATAATAACACCAAAACTATAAATATCTGCAGCTGTTGTATAGCGTTGTCCTTTCTTATTAAATAATTCTGGTGCAACATAGGGTAATACACCAAATAAGACTTCTAATTCTTCATCGTCCTTCTTTCTAGATAGACCCAAATCTGCAATATATGACTTTAGATCCCCATTAATATGTTGATTTTGTAATATGTTACCACTATGGAGGTCGCAATGAACGTATTCTTCCTTGTGAACTCGTTCCAAGTCTCTAGATATGTCAGTGAGTTGCGCCATTTTTTGTTTCCAATTAAGTTCCTTAAAATGTGATGCTAAAAAATCACGAAGATTTCCCCTATTAGCATATTGAAACACCATCAAATATATTTTATTAATTGGGTCGTAAGTTAGTCCATATACTTCAAGTTTATTACCCACTATTCTAAACTTCATGTAGTTTTTAAACTTGTTAAATAAATAAAAGTGTATAAGCAAATTTATTGTACGCATCGATTTTATACCAAGTAATAAATTTGACTTACTTCATCTAAAAAATTTTCATGAGAATAGGAACAAGGCAGTGTCTTGAGTGCAATTATACAAGATAGTGAACGATGACGATCATATGCACCATATTTGCCTAAAATTCTTCTTTTGCCATCTAATCATGTTGCTGAAAATACAACACCGAAATTCCCCTCCCCAATTTTTTTGACATTAATTATTCGATCAAAAGGAATCCATTCAATTACATCTTCATATTTTGTAGTTAAAAGTTGAAATTCTTTAATACATTCATCAATATCATTATTTCCACTTGTCCATCCTTTAATTGCTATCTGAGGGTCACACGTCTGACACCAAACGGGAGAGGTATTAAATTGTTTACAATATTCACATTCTCCATTTCCATATCTTCTTTTTGAATAAGAGCCATCATAAACAATCATATATTCGTTGGTGGATGTATTTTGAGTTAATCCAAATATTTTATGTTCATTGTCTTCTAATTGTTTTTTAAACTTTTAAAGCGTAAGTCAATTAAAAAAAACTTAAGCTACGTATATTAATAACGTATTGTAAAAACTTACTTCATTTAAAAATTCCGAGGAATTATGAGAACTAGACAAGGTTTTAAGCAATATTGTACGTGACGATGAACACGACTGCACATATCGACAGTGAGTGCCTGAAATAACTCGTATACCATCTAACCAAGTTGCTGAGATTTCTTCACCATTCTTACAAATATCATCTAATCTATTGAAAGGAATCCATTCAACAATATTATCATATCCCGTGGCTTTAAATTGAAGCTCTTTAATGCAATCATCAATGTTCTTATTTCCGCTTGTCCATCCTTGAATTATCATTAGAGGATCACAGCCTTGACACCAGGCATTTGAAGTATTATACCTTTTACAATGCGCACATAATCCATGACACCTTGACCTTTTGAATCTAAATTCATCAAATACTAACATATATTCGTTCGTGGTTGTGTTTTGAGTTAGTCCATATATTATAAGATCCCGTTCGCGTTCATCAGGCCGCATTCGATGTTTATCAACTAGCGATTTGAACTTTTGGAATATAAATACATACAGTATTATTAATTAGAAGACACTATAACATATGTTACTTTTGAAGCGACATAAATTGAAAAATGACAAAAAATACGTAAACAGTGACGGCACAATCAATAAAATAAAGTAATAACTTACTTCTTCCAAAAAGTCCAAGGAATTATGAGATCCATAACTTTTAAGTGCAACTCTGTATGATGGTATACGCGACTGCGTGTACTCTCGATTTTTACCCGAAACAGTTCGTATACCATCTAACCATATTGCTGAAAAGTCTTCTCCAGTTTTTTGAATGTTATTAAGTCGCTTAAAAGGAATCCATTCGATAATATTTAAATGACTTATAGTTCTTAGTTGAAATTCTTTGATGCAATTATCAATATTTTCATTTCCACTCGTCCATTCTTGATTTATGTTCTTAGAATCACATGTCATACACCAGGCTTTTGAATTATTATATTGATCACAATTATTACATATACCATATTCTATATCTCTTATGTAACCAAATGCATATACTGCAGCATATTCGTTAGTTTTTGGGTTTTTAGTTAGTCCACATACTTCACTGTCGGCTTTTACTAGTTTTTCAAACTTATGATAGATTATAAAATATTTAGAGTTAATCTCAAGCTATACAAATCAATAATGACTTATAAACCAGCTTACATCTTTTAAAAACTCTACCGATTTCTGTGAGTCTCGTAGTATTTTCACTTCTACCTTATGTGGTATACGCAATTGCGTGAGTTTCCTATCCGCTACTAAACGCCAAGGTACGCCATCTAGCTATGTTGCTAAAAATCCTTATCCGGTCTTTTGAACATCAACTAATCTGTTAAAGGGAATCCATTCGATGACAAACTCATAACCTATGGCATTAAATTGAAAATATTTAATAAATTCATCGACATTCGCATCTCCGCTTGTCCATCCTTGAATTATTCTCTGGGGACTGCATGTTTGACACCAGGCTCTTGAAGTATTAAATTGTCCGCAATAAACGCATATTCCATGAGGTGCATTTTTTTTAAAATCAATTTCAACGTACACCACCGCGTATTCATTGGTTTTTATATTTTGAGTTATTCCATATAATTTATGATTGTCGCTTTTTACCTGCATGTACCTTTTAAACTTAAATAGATAACCAAAAATTTGTTAAATAAATAATTTCATGTAAAATGAATAAGACAATTTCACCTTAGGTGATGCATCAGTTATAAGTATGAATTTTATAAATATTTTAAGAAAAAACTTTAATTTGAAATTAGAGCTTAACAGGATTTTTAGAGTGCTAAAATTTCTAGTTAGTATGGCTAACTAATATGCCTAAGGTGAAAATTACAAAACTATAATAAATAAATTGCAACATACTTCACTCACAAAATCTAATGGATTTTGTGAACCAGGGAATGTTTTAAACTTCATAAAAAATTTATTACGTTTTCTGTCTCCTCTTGGTGGCATATGATCTAACCATATTACACCTTTATTGCTAACACGATGTAATCTGTCAAAAGGGATCCATTCGATAGGCTTTTCATATTTTGTGGCTTTGAGTTGAAACTCTTTGATACAATCATCAATAGATTTATTTCTCCTTTGAGCAGGTTTCTGATTTATAGATTCTCGTTTTGATCCAAAAGTTTCAACCAACATATATTTATTAGTTGTTTTATCTTGAGTTAAGCCATGTATCTTGAATTCACCACTTTTCGATCGACGTAATTTTTAAGCTTGAAATGGAAAATATGCAAATGCAATTTAGCTACTTATAGAGTATTATATACCGATATTAAATAAAAAGAAATTTAACATACATAGTTCAAGAAATCCAGTGAATTTTGTGAACCAGAAAACGTTTTAAGGATAACAGTAGCTGCCATTGTACGTGACCGTCGTTCAGTTTTTCGTAGACCATCTAGCCAAGTTGCTGAGAAATCTTCACCATCCTTTTGAATATTATCCAATCTATCGAAAGGTATAACATCATATTCTGTGGCTTTAAGCTGATGCTCTCTAATGTAATCATCAATAATTTCGTTTCCACTTGTCCATCCTTGAGCTATTTTAAGTGGATCACATGTTTGACACCATGATCTTGAGGTATTAAATTGTTTACAATTTGAACAACTTCCATTTTTCTTAACCCTTTTAGAATAAAATCCATCAAATACCAACATGTATTCATTATCATTTCAAGTTAATCCATATACTTTAAGTTTACCATCTAATTGTACATGATTTTTAAACTTAAAAATATAACATTTACTGTTAATACTGTATAACACTAAAAGCACACATAGTTCTGGTATCATTTCAAAGGACACTGGTAAAATTAAAATTTTGCCATATCAAATGGCACCATTCGACACGTCAAATTTTTAATTTTTACTAGTGGTAAGGCTAACATAGTGCAGGGCTTGGTATTTCCACACATTTTGCAGTGATATACTATTTCATATATTGTAGTATCCACAAGTAATATGACAATACCAATATGTATATGGAAATATGAAATAGAAATAACTTACTTCTCTTAAAAAAACTAATGGATCCTGGGAGTCTGGCGATGTTTGAAGCGTCTTGAGTGCCACAATACGTGGATGTGAACGTAGACGTATAGGTTTAAGGCTAGATGTAATTCTAGGTATTCGTACACCATCTAACCACGTTGCCGAAGAGTAATCACCAACTTTTTGAATATCATCAAATCTATTGAAGGGAACCCATTCGATGACGTTTGAATAGTTTGTGGCATTAAATTGAAATTCTTTAATACAATCATCAACATTCTTATTTCCACTTGTCCATCCTTGAACAGATTTCTGAGGTTCACATGCTTGACACCATCCGTGTGAGGTGTTATATTGGTTGCAAATTGCACATTTGTCATAACATGCTTTTCTTTTAGAACTAAATTTATCATATACTAACATATATTCTTTTGATACATTGTTTTGAGTTAGTCCATATATTTTCATATCTCTATTTTCTAATTACTTATAAAAAATAAATATATTATTGACTAGGAGAAATATATACAAAACAAGTAAAATAAAAAAGATTTTATTTACTTCTCTTCACGTATCTTGAAAACCAGGTAGTGTTTTAAGTGTTACTCCACAAGGTGATGTACGCGATCGTACGAATTCATTCTTTTCACTATTTTCAACTAAAATTATTCGCATTCCATCTAACCAAACAGCTGAAAATTCATCATCATCATAATTTTGAATGATGTTTAGTTTATCAAAAGGAATCCATTCGATAATATTCACATATCTTGTGGCTTCAAATTGACATTTTCTAATGCACTCATCGATATTCTTTTCGCCACTTGTCCATCTTTGATCTATCATCTGTGGATCACAAGATTGGCACCATGCTATTGATGTATTGTGTCGTTTACATATTGCACAGATTCCGTAATTGTGATTTCTTTTAAATTTATCAAATACCAACAAGCTTTCATTTGTAATTGTGTTCTGTGTTAATCATAAACCTTTTGTTCTAATTTAACCCATTTTTTAAACTATAAAAGATTTAAAATAGTCAAAATAAAACCATATCCTATAAGACTGGCAGTAAAAATGATTACATACTTCCTTTACTAAATCTGACGAAATTTGATAATTAGACAATGTTTTAAGCTCAACTTTGCATGATGATATACGTGATTGTTCGTATTTTCCACATTTGCTTGAAATGTTTCGCACGCCATCTATCAATGTTGCTATATATCCATCCTTAGTCTCTTTAATATTCTCTAATCTATTAAAAGGAATCCATTCAATAACTGCAGCATACATCATTGCTTTAAGTTGAAATTCTTTAATACAATCATCAATCTCCTTATTTCCACTTGTCCATCCTTGAGTTGTTTTCTGAGGGTCACATGTTTGACACCAAGCTAAAGTAGTGTTATATTGGTTGCAATTTAAACATTCTCCATACCTAGGATCTCTTTTATCACTGTTTTCAGGAACTGACATATTTTTAACTATAAAAAAATATAATTTAAATAATTTAAAGTTACTAAATTTTTTAAAAAAACGTGAATGCTTAAGTACTTCAATAAGACAAATATATATGAAAATTTGGTGGTGATGGCTCATTTTGGTCCGAGGGGTACCTTACATATTCGGAAACAATAGTCTGCATATTAACGTTAAGGATTATCAATTCCTAACGCTAATTAATCAATCGTACAATATGATTTTCTGGATGCCATTTTTCTGAAAGAACATCATTCCTAAAAATCAGGCAGTATTATAACTAACTTTATCGGGATGTGTGTGTGAATTTTTTTTAGTGAAAATAACTTGAGTTACAATGTGATATAGATAAAATGAAAGTACATTTATAATCTATTTTTGCGTAATTAGACCTAAATTCAGGTCTAAATATTTTAACAATGCGATTGTAAACCATACACCAAAATTTCAGTTATTATTTATGCTGTATATTATATATAGTAAATCCAAGGACCCTGATTTAAGCCCAATTCCACAAATCCGCTGATATGTACCTACAAATAAATATATCGATTAAGGCTTTAACTGATTTTTCCTCAACCAGGATTGTTAATTTGGTAATGAAAGATTAAGTTTGGATTAAACATTGAAACCAGCATTTGATGTTATAGGTCAAACAATGACGATAGACTTATGTAGGTTTACAATTTTTCCTACCAGTTCCTATTAGACGAAATAGACTTGGAGATTTTTGGTTCGATCAAGTAATAGCATGCGTGTTTAAAGTATGTTAGAGTAGTATAAAGGCTCAATATGTCGCGGCTGAAGCTGGAAGTTAAGTACCCCTCGGCTTAAAAACACTACCAAAATCCACATATACCATTTTATTATAAAAGTTAACCCTAAGGCTATTAGAAGTTGATTCTTCGGTTAACGTGACACCCCCTCTCTCCTGGCCATCCTCCGACCACCTTCAAAAACGAACAAGCCAATCACAGCATTGAGATATTGTTATCCAATCATATCTCATCCAGTAATTGTCTTTTGATTGGCCTGTTTAATTTTTTTGATTAATGTTTTTTTTTTTGTTCCCCCCCCCCCCCCCCCGCCCGAGTTCAAAAGTTGACGTTAACCGAAGAATCAACTTCAAATGGCCTAAATCCTAACATAACTATTAAAAAAATATCCCAAAAATTTTGAAAATTTAATATCAAGAAAATATTTAAAATTTTAGACTTCATTCACGACATATGTCACATATGTCATTTAAATTTTGCAAGGAGTTATTTTTTTTATTAGAATACAAAAGATGGATTTATAACCAAGATTTTATTGAGATTTTATGTAAAACGTTTTAAGAGGGGATTTAAACCATATATGAAGATATTTAGAAAGTCAAAGGTCGCTACCTTTTCATGTAACTTTCACGTTGTATAAAATTTGAGTAGTGTTGTCCATATTATTCGATATTATGATGTCTGTGATCTTAGCAGACATGTCTTTACAATTACAATGTATTGATCAAATTAATTGACGTACTTAAATTTTATAAGTAAATTTACAAAAAGTCTTTTATTTATAACTTTCATCGAAATTAAAATAAAAATCAAATGAAAATTTTAGTTACTTATTCTTGAGTTCCTGAAGAACCTTTATACAAAATTTAAGTAAAAGTTAATAATAAAGTTGAAAATGATCTTTATCCTAAAGTTGAACGTAATGGGAGGAACCGTCGATGTTACACGACTGATTCTTCACCTGGTGTGCAACCGACCGCAGTTATTTGACCGGTCATATAACCGGTCATATAACTGGTTAAATGACCAGTCCAATAACTGTTCAGTTATTAGCTAGGTTTGCGACAAAACTTTTCTATCCATCCAAGTTTTAATCAGATCTATGTGCATATTTAATCAGTATTAGTATGAGTATGTATGATAAACTACTACAGCGTAACCACAAAAAAAACCCCGGATATGTGATTTATGTGGCATCATCAATTGCGTTAAGCATAAAAAAAATAGTAACAATTATAACAATTACTATATATATTATGTAGCTGATAGTAATTTTGAATATATTAATCAGCGATATAAGCCACAAAGATGACGTGTCTGGGTTTTTGATGGTTACGCTGGGGAAGTCGGTCATTGACCGGTCATAACCGTAACCGACCCACCCCTAGTTGCACGCCGGGTGAAGAATCAGTCATGTAACATCGAACGTTCCTTTACTATGTTCCTTTTCAGTGAAAAATTAGTAATAATGATTATTTAACAAATAGCTTAAAGATATAAAAATGTATGAAATAATAAATAAAGCTGCCTTATTTTAAGGAATTAAATTGGAAATAGATATAAGAAGGTATTACCTTTGCCCTTACAAGACTATGTAGATTTTATGAATAAAAATTAAAATTTCTAGTCATCTAGTAATCCAAAATAATTAAAATTTTTAGCCATCTATTAATCCAATTCAAATAATTAAAATTTCTAGCCATTCAGTAGTTCAATTTAAATAAACTTATTTTTATTTTGTAAAGCTTAGTGAGTTCTACAAAATTAAAAAAAAAAGTTTATTGAATTGTATTAACATAGTCCGTAAGATCATTTTCAAGGCAAAGACTCCATATAATATAATTCTTTGAAAGAATTTTTTAATTTGCAAAAGTTATTAAATTATAAATTATTTCTTTAATTAGAATCTATTTATTAATATGTTCAAAGTAATTCTGAACATACATTTATGCTTCGAGAAACTAATTATATAAGTTAGGTAAATTCTATAAAACAAAAATTAAATATATAACTAATTCGATATGTTTATATAAAAACTAAGATTCTGTATCTAAATTAAAGACAGTATGATAGTTTTGCCCATTAGTCGAATTTACTGCAGAAGCCTTAATTTCCTCTTCACCAAAACATAGTGAAAATTTGACCTTTCTATCAAGACCAAGATCTATGTCTGGAAGATCAACTAACAATTCTCCAAGCAATTCAACACCTTCTTCAAGACAACATTCCACTTCATGTTTTTGAGTTATAAAAATTCTAAACTTCATAGCTGATTGATATGCAAAAAGTGGAACGAATGTACCATTGAATTTCTGATTAACTTCGGTGGTTGTTCTATATATTGAAATATGCATAAGAAGATGCAAATTTAATGAACCATTGTAAATAAATATTATATCTTGTACTTACCCTCTTTTAGCTAAAGTAGAAAATCTACTAATCATACCCACTTCAACACCATATGTAAATTTAAGAATACGATTTTTAATGATTGGTTTAATAGAAGGGTCTTGTATATTGTAGAATGACGGATTCATACGTAGACCATATATAACAGCACCACGAACTACTGCTGCAGTAGGTTCTGGGGGTACTAAGATATGTGCAACTTTGTCTTGAAATTCTGTTTGGACTCTATTTTGCAAATATTTAGATTCTAAAAAAAAGAAAATTAGAGAGTAATCAAATACATAGATGAATTACGAATAAAATAAAGATCAATTGTCTTGAAAAAAAAGATTACCACTAAATCCTCCAACCATAAATATTGCCGAACATGTATGAGAATTTTCAAGTTGTACTTTTATAAGTCGGATAATTCTTTCAACGATAGGATCAAACATTTCTTTGACGTCATTGTTGTTAATTTCAACAATCCATTCTTTTTCTTCAAGAGATGTTTTTGCCTCTCCTAAGACATATTGCTTTAATACTGGACAGATTCTCTAAACAATACAGTGTTTTAAATGTTAAATAGCATTATATATACTGTATGTATATGTATATGTAAGTGAAAATGAAAAAGTTATACTCTACATCCAGATCAAAGTCATAGGTAAATTGGTCATCTCCAGTGTATGGAATTTTAATGTTACTGCAAAATTCTTGAATCATATATTGCATTTCGCTGTGTAAAGAGGTTAAATGCAAAGGTAAGGTAGATAAGATCATAATAAAAATAAATGTATTTATAATCGCTTTACCCATAATGTTTTTCACGGAGCAATTTTATCGCGCCATCGCCAACAATTTTACCAAGAAATTTCAAGAATTCTTTATCGATAAAAGTGGATCCACAGAAATCTCCGGAACGTTCTAATTAAGTTAAAACACCGTATTATAATTAAAACAAGGTTTTGATCCAAGTTGAAGTCGCCAAATTGATTATTCGAAATTATACCTGTAACTTCACCTAACTCACAATTGCTTAATAATTTACGCGTAGTCAAATCAACTGTTCCACCTCCACAATCAACAATTAAGAAAGAAGCTATTGATAAAAAAAAAGAATTTTATGAAAAATTATCGAACAAAAGTTTAAAATTCTATCAATCATAATGCAATAATACTTACTATCGGAATCCTTGAGAAAATTATCTCTTAAACTCTTTTTCGTTATGCAGTATATAGCAGCGGCCTCGGCTGCATAATGACATATTAGATTCACAGCTGTGCTAAACAGTGGATAATTCATATATAGCAAACCTTACGTTCTGTAGTAAATTGTAGTCTATCCGAGTCAACTTTAGAAATCAGGTTTGCTTTGAAAGCACATTCGCGCATAACTTTTTTTGCTTGATAAGAGTATTCAGCAGGAATAGTAAAAATCAAACGGGTATTTTCGGAAAAGTTTATGTCGGGCCAATGGTTTGCGACCCTTTCCTTAATCACCTGTCATAAGAGTTATTAGAAGTTATGCAATTTTCTATAAGAATTGCGCGAATATTTTTACCTCTCCTAATATTAATATAAATTGTAAAATAAATCTAATGTTAATAGACTAATTGGTAATAGAATGACGTTTAAATAAAGGAAGCAACATGCCCATTTTCTGTAGATAGTCAGTAATAGCTCTTTTATGTCTCTGTTCTGTTTGTAGATGAAGTTTTGGCGGAAGTTCTGGTTTTAGATCTTCAGGTAAGTTCCCCAAAGCAAGTTTGAATAGTTCTACAGGCTTTGATACACTCTCGCTTCTTCTCCGACCCGGATTCTTTGCCAAACCTAGTGCACCCCAAGCTAAAACTTCTTTGAATTCACTATCATATCTAAGCACTGTGTTAGTTTTGAATTTTCCATAGGCATTTCCAGCCTAAATACATATGAAATGTCTAATTAATCAATCTTAAACTATTGCAAAATTAATAAATAAAGAAAGTTTAATAATTATCATTACCCATAAATTATAGGTATGGTAATCGAAATTCATATCGTCATTTTGACCATTTCTTTCATTATCAAATATATTTGCATATGTAAAACCCTAATAGAAACAAGTTAAGAATTTCATGGTTTATAAAAGCATATCAACAAGAATTTCCTTACAGAATACGTAGTTCCAAAATCTAGTGAATTGGTACGAGATAGCAGTTATTAGTTAACAGTTAATTTATGACCAATATCACGTTAAAGCAAAAAAAAACCCTGCCAAATTACCTATGGAAATTACTACTCGAATGTCATTTATCGAAAAAAGACCTGACATAATAATGTTGATGGTATTTTATTACTTGTATGAACCTATGATTAATGAACTCTTTTTTTTTTTTTTTATCTTTTCCTGTGATATTTATACTTGCATTCAAGAATCTTGTATCAAAATATCTGTTTGATTAAAACTAAACTCTAACCTATAGACTATTGTTACTTCGCTGAAGTCTAATAGATTTTTTGATTCATCAAGTGGTATTAATTAGAATTTGGTCAAAGTCAATTTACACTCAAAATGATTTTGTGAAAATAGTTATAGTAATGATAATTCACATTTGGAATAAAAAAAAAAACTTTAATCTGGCGCTAATCTTATTAAAGGTAATTCGTTAATACTCAATAATGCATTAACTTCTAATAAACCGCAAAAAAACTTATAAAAATCCAAAACAAAAGTGTAAAACGGTATACTTCCTTGAACTCATTTGTTAACAAATTACAATTTGTGAAAGTTAAACGCTTACGACGTTTACTAGAAGTTATTTGAGTGTAATTGTTAGCTAAAGATGTTTCAGCTCTCAGCATCGTCAGCAAAGAAAGAAGAAACCCATAAACCCGATAAAGGCGATACAATTAATATACAAACGCAAAAAATGTGCTACAAAGATGACACTAATATGCAAACGCAAAAATTGTTGCCGTCAGCACAGAAAGAAAAGACTTATACATTTGATAATGAGATAATTAATAAAATAATGAATATACTACACGAGAACGCAAATAACACAATAAAAGAAATTACCAATTTGCTACCACCTAGAAACACAGAGCTCGAAGAAAAGACAGATGAAATGCGACGCAAGAATAAGGAACTTGAAGAAATACGACGTAAGAATAAGGAACTCGAAGAAACACGACGTAAGAATAAAGAACTCGAAGAAACACGACGTAAGAATAAAGAACTCGAAGAACAGATAGATGAAATGCAGCGTAAGAATAAGGAACTCGAAGAACAGATAGATGAAATGCAATGTAAGAATAAGGAATTCGAAAATCAAATCGAAAGAAATAAAATAGAGGCACAAAAAACTATTGAACGTTTAACACGTGAGGCATCAAGGTATCAAGCTGAATTAGGTAGGACGATAAATGTTCGATTAAGCAACGATTTCAACAATTCTTCTCAACTTAGAGAAGACATTAAGGCTTTGAAAAAAAATCTTGAAACCTTCTCTGTTGTTAAGCCCGCTAAAGATTTTCATATTAATAAAGATAAAGCAAACAGACTTTTAAAATTGTATAAGTGTACAAATATTGTAGATGACGGGCATTACAAATCATTACTTCAGGCCACATTACAGAGATTTATCCTTGAATCAATGATTAAAGAAATCGATCGATATTTTTCAAGCGCCGACTGTTCAGACTTCGAAAACAAAATCGTTAAAAACACGGAACCTCTGTTAAATTATATGGATGGTTTTGTTAAATCTCGTATAGAAAATGATAATATTACTCAAAAGTTACCAATAATGCTTAGACAACAAATCTATAGTCTTCTGGGCAATCGTGGATTCACTTCAATTGTATCATCTAAAGGAATTATAGAACATCCGTTTATTAGTTATCTTCAAGAAAAATTAATTAAAACTATGAACCAGTTTCGAATTGTAAGAGATTCTAGCAAACAAAAGATTTTTAATGACATGGCTACAAAGCTTTCTCGTGACATTATTAGAATATTCTTTTTTGGCTTAAAAGCTCAAGAACAAGTAGCTGATTTGCCAGTCTGGTTTGAATGTGATAATCGAGTAAATCCTGATCTTATGGAGGGTGCATTTGATCCCGATGATTGTCAAGATGAGTTTGTGCAAATTTGTGCATTTCCGCTTATAGGCATTGATTTGAAAAATGATGAAAAACGGAAGATACTTAGTCAAGCAAATGTTCTTATAACACGATGCACGACCAATTAATCAAAGCAACAGCATCTAAAATATTAGCGTTAGTCATCTCTTAACTATCTAATTTCCTAATGATATAATATTCTAAGTTTTTTTCTTCTGGTTAGCTTAATTTCATTTGCGCTTATGTTACTGCTATATAGAATGTTATCTTTCATGATGTTAGTATTCCGAACATTTTATACAACCCAACTTCATACCATTATTTCTGGGATATACGTAAGTACGAGTATGTACGTACTTACGTAGCGCATAGAACGATTATGGAGAAATTTTTTTGATAGTACTATATATGGTGGTTTTAGGTCATGTTATCAACAGTATAGTTGATCAAAGTTTTAAGCATTAGTATAACTTTTGTACGTACGTTGTAACTATAAATATTCTGTATCATAAATTCAAGGACAATAGCTAACAAAAAGAAGTTCAGAAGTATATACGTAGGTTTTTGGAATAAATATTATTATTAAAGAAAATATTATCAATTTAGCCTGATTTCTTGATTTTTTTTTTGGATAGATTACATAAAAATATTTAGTGGTTAATTAATCGGTACAGAACGTTCTATGTAAAAATATTTAGTGTTCTCAAAAACACTTCCAAAACTCTACCCTAAATGCAAAAATTTTGTATACAAAACTTATAAAAATCTCTAAAATATATGATAAATACAAAACCACCATAGATACATTTTATTTTCTAATAAAAGCTGTGCATTATTAGTAACTTATATTAATTGCAAAAGTTCTGACAAAACAATAATTACAATGATACAATAAAATAATATCAGTAAACACTAAAATTATACTAATCATTAAGTAAATAACTAATAAAGATATAAAAATTTTATATTCAACTTCTTCATAATATGTATAATACGTACCAGGAATATTCATTTTGTCAGCAAAAAGTCTTTTCGATGGTCACTAACTCTTTCTGTTGTTCTTTACATTTCGGCGTGGTTACTAACTTTTCCGTCAGATAACTAACCTAATGGTTCGCAACCAATGATCGCATTGAATCGATCTTATTTTCAGCTTATCACTTTACTTCGATTACCAAAAATAGGAAAAAGAGAGCAATTTAAAAAATTTCTAAATCAGGCATAATGACATGTTATCAGATTACTTTACGTTTACGGGATATCTTATCAAAGAACATGGCACGGAGAATTTACGACAAACTTTAATAAAAAAATTAAAGTATTCACTTAATTTTAGCCTTTTGAAGATGAACATGCCTTTTCAGCTGTATATACGTGTCGATATACAATATTTCAAAATTATTTTTTTAATAACCAAATTAACTTACATTTGCTTAGAAACAATTTCACAAGAATCATATTCTTTTTAATCATATTTATACATAAACTATAATATTAGCACTTTTTTTTACTCCATTAATTTATTAAATAATTTCTATCGAATTAGTGTTTCACAAAAAAGACTTTCTAACCAATAATTTAAATGATTTTGGTGAATGCACTGAAAATTCAACTCTAAGGGATCACCTAACAAATAATCCTTTAGATTGTTGGTGATGATGCCATGACGAAAACTTTAAGCATATTATAAATGTGTACAAGGTTGGTGGCAAAGACTAAATTCTTAAAATTTGGTAATGTTAGGGTTAGGATCAAAGGTAACTTCTAGAGGAGGATAATTTATATAGTAAAATTGTTCAACAAAACCTTCTTGTTAGAGCATATAAGGCGGTTTATTATGCCGGTTTTTGAGATATGGGCAATTTTTGGGAGAAAGAACGTTTGTTTTGAATCTTCCTGATCGTGTTACATTACACTTATTCTTGAAATCTAGTTCAGGAGATCTGCGCCACCAACTTTGTACACATTTACGATATGCGACTTTAGACGTACCCCATTGTTGGTAATTTTTGTAAAACCTTACCCATTAGCAGATATTTCAGGGTCCTGATCATTTGCTAGCAACAGGAGGAAACATCGATGTTACACTAATGATTTTTCACCCGGTGTGCAGCATATAAAAAAATCATTTTACAATACCAGATCATTCCACTAGTACATGTTATGATTATAATCCCACACCATTTTATTATAATAAAAATGGTGTGGGATTATAATCATAACATATACTAGCGGAATGATCTGGTATTGTAAAATGATTTTTTTATATGCTGCACACCGGGTGAAAAATCATTAGTGTAACATCGACGTTTCCTCTAGCATATTACAAAATGATGAATATGCAACTTTTATTTTCTATAAAAAATATCAAATTTTTACAAAATAATTAATGCGCAAATTTTGTCTAATCTAAAAGTCCAAAAAAAAAAAATGGCGAAGAAATAGATTACTTTTTTTAATGAACTTCAAATTTTACATTATTTTGCAAACTACCCTTTCTACAAATCAATTGATTATTAATCAAAGTTATCAATAAGTTTCCTATTCTATATTTGACCTTATAAATTTATCTTCACTATTGATAATTATTTAACCAATCAGTTAAAGTAATAACACATGGTTAGTGCGATAATAGCAAAATTCGCATCTTAGCGTTTCTAGCTATTGGCTAGAGAATAGCGCTATTTTAACGTTAGATGCTACAAAAATCCATTTACTTTGATTCTACCTGATAACTAACATATGGTAGCAATTTTATATGATGTCTGAACACAATATCTTGTAATGTACATCTTGAAATTTCTCATTGCTAAAAACAAAATTTTTTTGTTTACACAAATCAATATAACGAAGTAAAAAAAAGATGAGAAAAATACAAGAGACGAATGTTTAAACCTATCAATAAACGTACTTTACAGTTCATTGTTATAGAATCGAATGTACTTATCATCACATTTTCTATACCGAATTTTAGAGCTAGAATCGAACGTACTTCTTACCACTTTTTTATAACGAATTTTAGAGCCTTATAGTTTATTGAATGTGTAGAATTCTAGCATCACTAATATAAAAAAAAATTTACTAAAAGCGTTAGAATTTGAGTATATTTTGTTTTTATTTTATATTACACCTGATCATGACTTGTATTTGGCCATACGCGAAAGTTTTTAGGTGATGATACTAAGTTGGTTAAGTATATTTATGTTCTGTGATTTTGACAATTCGAAAGAGTGCATGTTTTGTTGTAGACCCGAATACATTGATTTCTTTTATTAATTGGGCTGGAACGGAGGAGAGTGGAATGGAAGACCTTTTCACACTCTACTAATTTCAGGCAATGTCCAGCTCCTACCATATAATGATAATAAATTTGATTTGTATACCTCGTAAGAATTTAATTAAAAATTTCTGACTAATAATGATTAATTACAAACTATAAATAAATAAAAAACTTTATAATGATATGATTAGTGTTACGGCCTAAACCCTTTACCGAAGTCCGAAACGTTTCGGATTTTGAGTTTCGGTTTCGCCCAAATCCGAAACGTCCGAAACTGGGCGAAACTAGGTTTCGGAGGGTTCGGAAGTTTCGCCTGGCCGAAAGTTTCGGTTTAGGCCGTAACACTAGATATGATTATTAAAGACTTCTAAAATGCACTGAACAAAAAGCTACTTTTATGATACCTGAAGAATAAGTAAGTAATTGAGATAACAAACTAACAAAAATACAAGTCGGTGCAAACGTAGAAATAATATTATTGGTAAGTATGTAATATTAAATTATATATTTAAGAAATACAATTATCAATATACTATGAATTTAAATGTCTTGCCACTACCACCTGTATTCCAGCTATCGTGATCTATTAAAATTCTATTTCTGTCCAACTTGTAAAAAGAATTTTCCTAATATTGTTTTTTATATGAATTTGAAAGGTGCTACCCACATTACTTACATTAATATTGATTCAAATGGATAATTATACAGCCCAACACTGTCTACCTAAATGGTTTACAAGTGGTACCGATCTGTCTAATTAAGTACAGTCAAACCTCTCTATAATCATACCCCTCGGGATAAATATTTTCGTACTTATAAGGCCATGCAAAATTAATTAATTGGTTTTCATAACCCGGTCGGGTCAAATTTGAAACCTTGTAGAAATTTTTTTTTATATGTTTTAATGACTGGGTGGGGTTTTAAAAAAAAATTATATATGAAATTAAAAAAAACCCTCCCAGCCGGCCGGTCTGTTTAAAAGTTTCATGTTATGAAAACCAAAGATATTAAATTTGTGTGACTAAAGAAGTTTTTTTAATATGTTTATATATAATTGATTTTTAAATAAATGTGCTTATAAAGAGGTTTTTTATATGGTGTGCTTATAATGAGTGAGACTATAGAGGGTCTGACTGTATACATGGGAAGGAAAATCAGGAATTTGTTCTCGTATGCAATTTCCGTGCCTTACTTGGGCAATTACGATTCACAAATCGCAAGGATTAGACATTGGTAATAAGGAATTTTCTATAGGTCTTAAATTAATAGCTATATCAAGAATCTGTGCTCTTTCTGATCTTCTTTTCAATGGTGCTTTCTCTTATAATAGATTACAAAAATTGAGGGAAAATGCGCGTTTACAGCAAAGGTTAGCTGAAGAGCAGAGATTGGTTTTTTTTTTATAAATTATTGAATTGAATTTATGTCTTTTCACACATGCGTTAATACAAGTTTATAAAAAATGCTATATAAAATCTTAATCTCAGTGCTAAAATTTTAAAAAATTTCAATTTAAGAACCTAAGAAGTAATGCTCCAGCCCTATAAAACGCTGCATTTCACTAAATGCTATGATAGTCCAACTTTTTTTTGAAAATAAAATTTCTTTTAACAACTTTAGAAAATCGGGGGTTTTTGATGTCATGTTTTCTTTCGATTTTAATATTTCAATTTTACATATTGAATATGTCATCCATTCATCACATATGAGCGTGTTGGCGGTAGATATATATATATATGTTAATAAAAGCGTTAATAATAAAAATAATGGTAGTGATTATTTATTATTTATAGTCGAATATCATATAATTTCAAAGTCTAACCGAGTAAACCGAGTATAATTACTTTATATTATTATTTAATATCCGGGTAGTATCGGATAATTATTTGGATAGATAGAATTTTAGAATTACGGATAGCTATTCTACTTAGAAACCTTGTTACTCTGATATATACTTTAATTAGTATGATTTATAAGTGCCATTTTCGCCTTGCTATCCTTTTAATGTCTAATGTAACCCTTATTGCAGAAATGTCATTTTTAGAGCATCAATACCGTGACTAGAACTAACTCGTGATCATGATAATAGTAGATATTGTATATCGATTTCACTCATTGTAATAGTCATTAATAAGTTCGTATTACAATACAGTTGCCATATTGGTATTAGAAAACATTAAAAATCAAAACATTAGTACGACTATGTCATTATAAAATACTTTTGGCGTTACAAATATCATCAAATAAATATGTAATTCGGAAAATATAATAAATTATTTACATATGTTGTTTTTTTAAAAAAACTTAAATGTCGTCATGAACGAAGCGATTGATATTAAATTGAATAAAAAAAATGTTAGAAATGAAAGTTCTGACAAACAATATAATCTTGGATTATATTTTCACTATGGTATAGGTACTATTAAGAATGAAAAAAAGGCATTTGAATGTTATTTAAAATCTGCTGAAGGTGGTAATTCTAACGGACAATGTAGTCTTGGACTTTGTTACGAAAATGGTATAGGTATTACTAAAGATGAAAAAAAGGCATTTGAATGGTATTTAAAATCTGCTGAAAATGGTAATTCTTTTGGACAAAATAATTTAGGATTCTGTTATGAAAATGGCATAGGTACTGTCAAGGATGAAAAAAAAGCATTTGAATGGTATTTGAAATCCGCTAAAGGTGGCGATTCTCAAGGTGAAAATAACCTTGGTCTATGTTATCAATATGGAATAGGTACTGTCAAGGATGAAAAAATAGCATTTGAATGGTATTTGAAATCTGCTAAAGGTGGAAATTTTCAAGGACAAAATAGTCTAGGACTTTGTTATAGAAATGGTATAGGAATTATAAAGGATGAAAAAAAAGCATTTGAATGGCATTCGAAATCTGCTAAAGGTGGCAATTCTGATGGACAATATAACCTTGGATTCTGCTATGAAAATGCCATAGGCACATCCAAGGATGAAAAAAAGGCATTTGAATGGTATTTGAAATCTGCCGAAGGTGGAAATTGTATCGCACAATACAATCTTGGTCGATGCTATTACGATGGTATAGGCGTAGTCAAAGATGAAAAAAAAGCATTTGAATGGTATTTGAAATCAGCAAAGGGTGGAAATTCTACCGCACAATATAATCTTGGTCGCTGTTACTACGATGGCATAGGAACAGCTGAAGATGAAAAAATTGCATTTGAATGGTATCTGAAATCTGCTGAAGGTGGTAATTCTCTTGCTCAAAATAGTCTTGGAATGTGTTATCAGAATGGAATAGGTACAACTAAGGATGAAAAAAAGGCATTTGAATGGTACTTAAAATCTGCTGAAGGTGGTAATGTTCAAGGACAGAATAACCTTGGACTCTGCTACCAACGTGGTATAGGTACCATAAAGGATGAAGAAAAGGTATTTGAATGGCTTTTAAGATCCGCTGAAGGTGGCAACTCAATTGCACAATATAATCTTGGCCGTTGCTTTTACGAAGGTATTGGCATAGGCAATATAAAAGATGAAACAAAAGCATTTGAGTGGCTTTTAAAATCGGCTGAATCTGACAATTCTATCGTACAATACAATCTTGGTCGATGTTATTACGAAGGCATAGGCACAATTAAGGATGAAAAAAAGGCATTTGAATGGTATTTGAAATCTGCCGAAGGTGGCGATACTTTTGGTCAAAACAATCTTGGAGTTTGCTATGAAAATGGCGTAGGCACGGCAAAGGATGAAAAAAAAGGATTTGAATTATATTTGAAATCTGCCGAAGGTGGCAACTCCGACGGACAATGTAATACTGGATTTTGCTACCGAAATGGCATAGGAACCGTTAAGGATGAAGAAGCAGCATTTAAATGGTATTTGAAATCTGCTGAAAATGGTAATTCTCTTGGTCTAAATAACCTTGGATTCTGCTATGAAAATGGAATAGGCACAACAAAGAATGAAAAAATGGCATTTGAATGGTATTTAAAATCTGCTGAAAATGGTAATTCCCTTGGACAAAATAATCTAGGATCTTGCTACGAAAATGGCATTGGCACAGCTAAGGATGAAAAAAAAGCGTTTGAATGGTATTTGAAATCTGCTGAAAATGGCAATTCTCTTGGACAAAGAAATTTGGGATTCTGCTACGAAAATGGGATAGGTACTAACAAGAATGAAAAAGAGGCATTTGAATGGTATTTGAAATCTGCTAAAGGTGACAATTCTTTTACGCAAAGTAACCTTAGTAAAAATCATAAATTTTTACGCAAGCGAAGCATATTAGCATATCATAGGAATGGTAAAAAAACGGTTTAAACAGTTTTTTAAACATTTTATTGGATTAAAAGTTTTTTTTAAAACATCGAAGTCTGAGATAAAAAATTTTTCTGAAATTGAAAGTGTCGTATCCGATTAATAAATTTAGTTGTCAGCTGAGAAAATTTTTTTGAGAAAAAGATGGTGTATTTAATTATAAATTACGCTAATTACGTCATAATGTAAACATTTTTAACAAATTTAAATCAAACATGTTTTTAAGACCACGTTTTAAAAAATTTGCCATCCCTCAAACTTGTTAATAATGCAAGAAATTGATGAATAAGCAATTCAAAATTCAATAGCATAAATTTAAAGTTTTATATAACGATTATTTTAGTCTTTATTACAAATATACGTGGCACAAAGGTACTGATTTCTGTAAAATAAACCAGGTCCCGGTCTTGATCCAAGACCTTAGGTCTTTTTGTGGGCTCTGGATCTTATATAATAACTTCAAAATCCGCTTATCTTTGAATAATCAATTTTTAAATCATTCGGATTTTTTAATAACATTATATTGAATTTATTTAATATTAGTTTTAAGGAAATTACATATAATAAGAACCCAAAGCGCCCAAATTTTGAAAATTTTACAATTAAAGGCTAAAATAACTTTGCGCTATGACAATAGTAGTTTTTTAAATGTCATTACTATATACATGTACTACTTTATAAATTTTATGCTGTTCTCTTAAAAAAATTCTTTTAACCAAAATGCAGTTCAATAAGGTTAAGCATAAGATTTATTAATATTACAATGTTTATTCTATTCTCAATCAATGAGCCTATCTTATACCAAAATTAGTTATGAAATATGAATTATAATTTGTATAAATTGTTATTATAAATTATATTTCAAGCATTAGATAAACTATTTGTTATTTTTATAAATTATAATAATAATTTATTAAGATATGATCAAAAGATATAGATTATTTATATCTTGTTAAAATCTAACTAATAAATTAGTTTTGAATAAAAAATTTTTAGTAAATATCAATTAGAATAATATTAAAAAGAAAATTATAAATGGTGACTTATCATAATGGTGACCTTATATATAGCAGCTAATTATATTTCGAGTTAGTAAAATTTATTTTTTATTTTTTATTATAAAATTTAGAAAATTTGTAGCTAATTTAAGTTGGTTAATAGTAACACTTATTTTATAATGTCAGAAATAAAATCATTATGCTGACAATCTGAAAAGTAATTATCTTTTTGATAGGTCCAAAATGTTCTCTAAAATTGAGTTACATTCTTGATGCATTTTAGAGATCAACTTGTATAACTATATGTCATGTAGTAATTGAATAAAAATCTTTATACTATAGAAATACAGTATTACATAATTACTCTATTACTTTCTATCCTTAATCATCAATAGATAGTTGCTATTTATAATCTAATATTTTCATTTTATTATTATAATTTATGTTTACAGAATATTGATAATAATCAACTGTTTTATTTTTATTTTTACCTTTAGTTTCATATTAATTGTAATTTTTATCATTATTTTTTTTATTAATATTTTCGGATCTTTTATTATTAATTCTATTTTTATAACATTATCAACTATATATCTATTACTATTATTAATATTAGTTTGAATTATAGTTTCAGAAGTTCTATCAACTTTTGTTCTTTTTAGAACATGAATGAACATTTTCTTTTTGCTTATCTTATACAGATAAAAAATCTTAAACTTTTTTTAAAAACAATCTTATATGTATATAATAATTACTATAAATTGATGTTTAATTTTTTTGATCTTTATAATTTTTCTTTTTTGCTCTGAAGAAAAGATTTTGCTATTCATATTGTTAGAAACTGCATGTAATATTTGACTAGCTTTGTATAACTATGCAGATAACTTTGGAAGTAATCTATTATTTGATTTTTGATTTAACTCTACAGGTTGAAAAAAATTATTGCAAACATTTGAGTTATTTTTTAATAAAAAATATATGAATCTAGAATAATAAAACAAGTCAACTTTTTATTTAAATTTTAATATTAATGAAATAAAAAAAACTTTCAAATTCATATAAACAAATTATTTTTAATATGCAATTTCACAGATCTATAATAAAACAAAGTATTTTTCTAGTCTGCTGTTATTATTCTTTCTTTATTCTTAAAATAATTTATAAATTTTTTCTTTGTTTTCTTAATAACATTAAGACAATTTTCTTGCAAAAAAATTTATATAGCATAACAATGCTTATAAACATTATATAATAGACTGTTCTATATATAATCTAAGCATAATGAACATTAATTTGTAATTATATTTGTAATATATATTTATTTTGAGATTCAACTTTATAATTTTTAATTAGTAGTCTTATCATTAATTAAAAATAATCTATATCATTATTCTCTAATTTAATAAACTCATCATTGTTAAAAAAATTAATTGTAATATTTAATTTACTTGTTTTTTTTATATAATAATAATTTGGATAACTAAATAATTCTATTAAACCTATAAAAAACAAAAGTTTTCTATGATTCAAATAGTGATTTATAGTAGATGATATTTTTATTTTATTTATTTTTTATTATTAATGACTATACTTTATAACAGTTATTTTATTAGCATATTAGAGTTAGTTTATACTATTTTTACAGAGATAAGAATACAACTAGTTACATATACAACTTTTGGTTACCTATTTAAGTAGTCTGTTCTAAAGTTCTATACTAAATATTGTATTTATAATCTTCTAAAAGATTATGTATTTAAACTCTCTAATCATCTGTCTATTAACTATAACTATCACTAAATTCTTTGTATATACTTAACTAATATTTTGTTTAAGCAGTATTGTATTTTTTCTTTTTGAACTAGTTTCTAAATTGTGTTATATTTTAGAATATAATACCTATTAGTAAAGCTCAGAAGGCCTTTCTTGTTAACTACTTATTCACTTTATAAAATATTAACAAAGATAGAGTTTATCTGTATCTTAGTATTTACTTTATAGTATATCCTTAGTACTTTTAGTATATCTTTCTTTATTTTAAAACATCTAATTCAAATAACTTAGAGAGACTATAATTTGTCTTTAATATATCAAGTCTGATCTAATATCTTTTTTTCTGATTCAGTTTGGCAGCTTAGTTGGTAATACTTCTTATTTAAAGATTTTTATCTATCTTATTCTATTATATTTATATTTGTTTCCTAGATCTAGCTTATATAGTAGTACTATTAAAGATTTATATTACTTTCTACTCAGATTTTCTTAATAGGCTTAAGTTTTTTTCAGTTAATAGATTTACATAACTACACAAACTTATCTTTGGTTTGTACTACCTAGTACTAGTTTGCATTTTTTTATATAACCAAGATTTTATAAATAACCTATAACCTAACAGTTATGCTAATGCATTTATAGTTATAGATATCTTTTTTTAACTAATTAATAGAATATTGTCATTCAGGTGCAGAATAGAGGGCCACATCGCCAATACAGAAAATAGAACCAGAGAAAGAAACAGCAACAGTAGAATGAAACACATTGTAGAGGAAAATAAAAAGTCATAATGGAGTAAGATGTTCAAGTCTAAAGAAAAACAGAGAAGCTGCAATGCTAATTAAGTGCCTCAATGAAAAGCTACCAGTACTAAAGACATTGGCGCAAAGAAGACCAGACATATATGAAAGTC
>CAJVQA010001572.1:0-25028 GCA_910591915.1 Cetraspora pellucida
GTATATCCCATATCATTAATAAATTATTGTTTTATTTAAAAAATACTAAATACAATTTAATTTTCCAGGCAAATTTGCCTGGAATACAGTTTAAGAAATAATATAATATATTATATTATACTAATATCTACTTTGTAACAATATCATTAGTTGGTGTATTTTATTTATCTCTTTTTCTGATATCTTTGTTAATTGCAACATGTAGCTTAATTTTAGTATTATTATTATATTGTTTATATATGCTATCTGGCTCATTGTCATTTTTTTATATTTAAGGTCTCTTATTGTCTGGCTTATTATCCTTTTCACTTTTTTCTTTACTAAGACTTCTTGTATTCTGTTATTTAGCCAAATTTCTAATGAATATATTATCTTGTTTCTTGGCTTTTCTGTTATTTTGCTTTCTCTGAAATTTATTTATCTTTCTTTTTTTTTACTTTTCTATTCATTATTATCAGTTTTGATTTAGATCTATTTATCTTAATGTTATTTATTTTGAAGAAGTCTTCTGTTATCTTTAAGATTTCTAGCTGTTGTTCTTTGCTTTTTGCAATTCATGTTGTATTATCTGCATATGTAATTGCTGCTTAATGGTGGCTTGTAATGTTGTTACAGTGTATTTCTTCTTTAACCTATTGTTCTACTATATAGTCTAACCTTTTATCTTACTGTATCTTTTCTAATAGCAGTTTATAGAAAAGGTACCATATTAGTATAATATCACTTTATCTTGATCTATTCTATCTCTTGCTGTTATTTCTTCTGTCAGACTATATGCTATAATTATTTTAAGTTGTCTTTTATAAAAAAAGTTTAAGATATATTTAATTGTCATTTTGGGTATTTTGACTTTTTGTAAGGCTAGCTCAAAACTTTTGAGTAAAACTAAGTCAAATGCCTTTTTCATATCTTGCAGAAATATTCACATCTCTTTATTTTTTTTCTTGCCTCTTTCATTATCATGTTTAGAATATGTACTAGTTGTTCTGTCAAGTTTCTTGATAGATCTATATAGTTTGGTCCTTTAAGTATCTCTCTCTTTATGAATATTTTGCTTAGTCTTTTCATTATTAACTTTGTTACAACCTTTCTAAATATTTTAATTAAAGCTATTGAATGAATATTGTTTAAGCTATTTCTCTATTCTATGTTTTTTGATATTAGATATACTTGTGTTATTTTTTATTTTATTGGTATCTTCCTTATTTCTAAGCACATGTTTGCATAGGCTCTAAAAACCTCTTGAGTTTTTCTTTCTGCTCATTTAATTAAAGTATAACTTATTTCTGATATTTTTAAAGCTGTTTCTGTTTTAAGTTCTTTAATTATTTTATTCTATTCTTTTTTAATTTTCTTTTTGATTTCTCTATACCATTCTTCTTTAATATGGTCTTGTGGTTATAGATTTCTTTCCAGCTTTTTGACATCTCTTTTAATTTTGTATTTTTTCTTTTAAACTACTTATTGTAGTGTTCTACTGTTGCTTCTTTAACTAGTTCTGCTTCTATTACTAACCTAGTTTCTTCTTTTGTTTGTTTGATTATTTTGTTAAGTGTTACTTTTTTGTATAGCTTGTTTAAAAGGCTAGCTATTATTTTTTTTTAGTCAGTTTTGATCATTTTACATCTTTTGTTTATATTATCTTTTAGTTGTTTTTTTTGTTTTTGTTCCTATTCTTTCTTTTCTTTTTTTATAAAATCTTCTGCCAACCTTTTATATTCTCTATCCAAGCATTAGACCATTGTCTTTGTATTTTTAGTAATCTTGCACCAATTTTCTTACTAAGCATCTTGAGGTTTCTATTTACTTCACTTTTATCTGCTTTTGTCACTTTTTGTTCTCTTTTTGTTTTTGTATACTTGACTAGTTTTTGAAGTTTTATGATGATTGTTTCTTGCTATTGATCTTTTTGACTATGTCTTCTGTTTATCATTATGTTGTAAACCTTTTTTTTGGTATATGTTTATTTGCTACTATTATAATTGCCTTTTCTATTACATCCTATATTTTGTTAATTTTTTGTATTTTTTCATTTTCTTCTTGTTCTTCTCTTTGTATATTTCTTAAAGTTTCTTTTATCTCTAATCATTTTTGTAACTCTTGTGTATAACTTTTTTATTCTTTCTCTTTTGCCTTATTATAGAAATATATTGTTCTTGATTGGCTCTTTCTTTTAATTTCTGTCTTGCTATTTTTTGTAATTGTACTGTATGTTTTATCTATATTTCTGCTATTACTATCTTGTGATTACTTTTAGTGATTTCTTCTATATCTTCAATTTCTGCTCTTTGTAGATCTGAAACTAGTTCTTTTGATACCTATATATAGTTAATTCTTGTTGCTGTTTCTGAGTTTGACTATGTGTATCTTTGTTCAGTTAGATGTATTTCTCTGTATGTATTGTAAAAATCTTGTCTCTTTATTTAACTAAATAATAGTAATCTTTTATAGCTTGCAGCTTGTGAGTTCTGTCTATCTAGAACATTGTTCACTGTATGATTAAAGTTTTTCATAATTATTATTTGTGTTTGTCTATTCTTTTTGTGATAATTTTTACTATCTTTTGTTGAATATTTCTTTTTATTTCTTTGTTATTTGATGGTATATAAACTCCTATTACTATTAATTTCATTTACTTAAAGTATAATGTAACTTCTATTATGTACTAATTTATCTTCTTGACCATGACTATATGTTTTGTTTATTGTTCTTCTATTAACACCTCTATACCTGATTTCTTTTTCTTGTCTTCTGTTGCACTACTCCAATAATTAATATGTTTTTTTGTTATTTTGTGTACTAAAAATTTTTCTTTTCTTTTTGTAAGATTTATTTCAGTAATTCTCAGTATTGTAATTTTCTCTTTTTTTGCCTAGCTAAGCAGGTTTTCAATTTTCAACCTTTGGTTTTTAATTCATTAATATTGTAACATATGACTTTTATTTTTTTTTTCTCTTTTTTCACTTTCTTTTAATTGGTTTTGTAATAATTTTGTATTAACTGCTTTTTCTTTTTTATATTTCTTTTCTTTTAGATGAAGCAATAATATTCTTTCTTTAAAAACTTTTCTTTTTCTTTGCAGAAAATTCTCAAGTTTTTTATTTGTTCTTGTTAATTTAACTATAACACCTTTAGGAGCAATCTGGCTGGACCTTCTATGCCTTTTCTCCAGCTATCTCCAATCTTTTTAGTTTTTCTAATATTTGGTCTAGTATGTTCTTTATATTTAATATTTGTTCTTGTGTTTTTTTTATATTTTCAATTTCTTTTCTTGACCTTTGTTCTGCTTGGTTGCTAGATTTTTTTTTTCATTTCTTTTGTTCTGATAGCTTTTACTTTTTTGTTTATTTCTTCTATCATTCGATCTTGTGCTATATTTATTCCTTTTTATATACTCTTCTGAATTTGTATACTCTTCTTTTGAGTCAAAGTCTTCTATTTCTTTTTTCTTTTGTATCTTTTGTATCTTTTGTATCTTGCTGCTTCTTTCATAAAGTTTTTCATCTAACCTTTTTGGTTTAACTTCCTAGAACATTGAGACTCCATTGTATTAGACCTTTTTTTTGTAATTATATCTATATCTTCCTGACTTTTAAATAACACTACTGCATAACTTCTTGGTCTTCTCTATTTATTTGGTAGAATGTATACTGCCATTGCCTTTCTGATTTTGAGTTTTCATAATAGAATTAGTTTAGAAATTCCTTTTAGTATTCCTTTCAATCTTAGTGTGAATTGGTTTCTTTTTTTTTTTTTACCTCTTCATTTTTATCTATTGTTATTTTTGCTAACTTTCTATTTCTTAAAAGAATTACTCATAGAAATGCTTGTTCTTTTTTTCTCTTTACTTTTATCACTGCTGTTGTTCTGAATATACTTTTTTGGATTTTGCATCCTATTACTTTATTTATCTTTCTTACTAGGTACTTGATTTCATACTTTGTCATTTTCTTCAGTAGGTCTTATACTGTTAATGCTACTGTATTTTCTTTATTCTTTTTATCTACATCTCTTTTTTCTTAGTTGAATAAATTGTTTTTTGTTTTCTTAGTTTCTTTTTTATTTACTTTTTCTTCTGTTAGTTTATTTTTCTGTTTTAACTTCTTACTCTTCTTGATCTTCTCTTCTTTTGGTTTGTCTATATCTGAAATCATTCTAAACCAATTGTTATATTTTTTTGGATTTGTTGATTGCTTCTTCTCTGCCATATTTGCAGTCAAATGTAACAATAATCCAAGTATTACCTTTCTTAAATGATTCTTTGATCTCTTTAACATGTTTATTAAATACTATCAATCTTTTAATAAATTTTGTTCTTTCTTCTTATAAACTACTTAGTACATTGTATGCTAGTATTTTGGTTATATATATTTTTTCATTGCTACAATTTCTGCTTGAAGGTGATCAGATACTTTGTTCTAGTAGTTTTTCTATAGTATTATCTCTGTTCTCTTATCATTCAGTTTCATGGATTTCATCTTTTTTTTCAATTTCTTCTTAGTCTCTAATTGCCATAATAATGTTTTTATAATTCTTTTGTATTACATCTGTCTTTAATGCTCTTATTTTTACTTCTATATAATTTTCTGTTTTTGTCTCTTCAATCATCATGCTTATTGTTTCTGTACTTGTAATTTTTTTGTTTTTTCTTCTTTTTTGTCTTTTTTTCTTTTCTAAACTTGTATTTTGTTGTAGCTCTTTTTTATTTATTACTATGTCTACTATTTTTGTCTTTTGTCTTATTTTCTATATATACATTTCTGATATGTTAATTTTTTCTTTTGGTATTATTTGGAATTTTTTGCTTCTCATATTTTGTACTACTAATGAATGTTAGCTTGTGTGATTTATTTATTCTGCCTACTTTTCTACACTTGTTAGGTCTTTTATACATATCTATCTTAATTATTACTTCATATATTTTTCTTAGTATTACTGTTTTTATTAAATCTGTTTTCTATAATGTTGCTGCTATTATATCTCTTATATTGAAATAGTTATCTCTATTTGCTAACTCTTGCTCTAATTTTTTGCTATTTATAAGCTTTAGTTTTGTTTCTGCTCTTTTATTTACCAATTTTAGTATCATTAACTTTTTTGTCTTTGCTTATATTATCTTTGACTATATTCTGTTCTACTTTTGTTTACAATTACATGTACTTTGTAATACTTACATGTTTATTCTGTTTATATTTATATATGCTTATTTGTTTGTCTTTTTATATGTTCATATGTTTCAAACAGAACTGCAATTTTAGGTCTAAGCTATTTTCCCAAATTTTTTGTTTTTCAAGACTTATTTAATAAGTTTGTTTTTTTTTTATTTATTTCTTGACTTGTTTTTTTTTACTGCCCTATTTGTTAGATTTATTTTAAAAACTCTTTCTTTTTTATTAAGTCTTCAAACACAATTTTGATACTAGTTTTTCTATTAGTCTTGATTTTTGTTTCTGCAGGTTTTGTGTATTGATAATTAACAGAAAGAATTGTTATTATAGTTTTTGCAAATACTGTAAAAAGTGAATTCTAGTTTGCAAATTTGTTGTAATAAAAAATTACAATTTTTTTTTCATGCTTTATAACTTACTTTTTTGATGTATTTTTTTTGATGCTTTTTTGTTATGCATTTTTTTGTTTACATATTTTTTTTAACATTTTTATTTGTGCATTTTTTTCATATTCTTTTATTTTTTTATATTTTTTTTGTATATTTTTTAATATGCACAATATTTTTTACTTTACTCAACATCTTTTTTTATTAGTTTTCTTGTAAACATTTAAATATAAATAACTTTACTATGCTTTTTTTAAAAAATACATATTGCTTAATATATATTTAACACTGTGATGCAAGTATAAAAAAATTCTGTACCAGGTTGATAGTGCAGCAAAATTATTTAAAGTACATTAATGTTAGGATTAGCATTTAGAATAAAGTTAAAAACTAAATAGTTATGTAGTAAAATTGTTCAAGAAAAACCTTTTGTTAGAGTACTTAAAGTGGTTTTTTATGCAGTTTTTAAGAAATAAACAATCTTTTATAAAACAAACATTTGTTTTGAATTTATCATATTGCATTACACCTGATTCTTAAAATATGATTTGTAGATTGTGTATAGCACAGATTATGATATAATCATGTAAAATATTATTTTGTGTCATTTGAGTTACTATACAATTGTAAAATCCTTTAAGAATTCCAAACCAGGGACAATGATTTACTGTTTTGATTAAGACCAAATTTTGTTTTCAGTTAAGTAAAATTTTGTGATATTATGTGCTGTTTTTTTCTCATATTCTACAAAATTCTGTAATAATAAAGTTGATTTTGGTGTAATTTTGTGGTAGTTTAGTGTTAATTCTATAATTTAATATGCTTAAAATAAAATGTATAAATATATTTTTTATTTAATAAAAAAATTGAAAAAACAAAAAAATTAATTGGCATTAAAATATAACATGCATAATTGCTTTAAAGAATCAAGTGAAAGATTTTAATGATCACTATTTAAAAGATTGTTATACATAAAAAAACTACATTTTATACTACAGTTAGAAACTAGAAGCCAAATATAATTTAGCACAATACTTGATAAAGTTGGTAAAGTTAATTGCATTCCTATCTAATAATTATAAAGATTTATTTCTTCAATTATCTCATTTACAGACCCACAATAAATTGATCATTCTTGTATAAGTTTATGTAAAGGATTATTAAGTTCAATAATTGGTAAATATTGATGAAGATCTCTATGTAGAATATCACCCACTTTTTTTTTTTTTGCTTATGCTAAGGCCTTTTAGTTATGGTGGCTACTGCCTTTATTGTGAATTCAATTATAATTACATAACTTGTACAAGGTTACCCCTATACTACACTAGCAGATAGCAACACAAGCTCCTGTACACCTAATTAGATGCTGTTTAATCTAATCTTGACCTCTCTGTCTGTACGTCTGTCAGGCTGTTACATATTTCAAAGTATATTACCTGACTATAGGGCTCCAGGAGGCCCCCCTGCTAACTAACTACTTACATTTAATCTTTGCTAACAGGGCTTGCTCTTGCAGAGTTCACCCAGACCCCAGTACTGACTTCACAGCATATCCCTAGTACTTTAGTATACCCCTGTTTCTGACCTCAAACTTCCAATCCAGATAGTCCGGTAGGACTGTGACCTGTCTCTGGTATCTCAGGGTCTGCCCCCAAGGTCCTTTTTCTTTGATTCGAGTCTTCTGGTAGCCTGATTGGTGGTACCCTTCACTGAGGTTCTTGCCCGTCCGATTTCTTTTACATTGGTATCTGTTTCCTAGATCTAGCCTTTACAGTAGTACTGTCGAAGATCTGTATTACCTCTCTACTCAGGTCTTCCCAAGTGGGCTTCAGTTATCTTAGTTCACGGATTTACATAGCCATAGATGCCCTATGACCTGCCAGTTATCTGATGTGACCATGTTACAGGTACTGATCCCAACTGATCGATAGATAGCCATTGCCATATTACTGGTTTCAAGGACTTATCTTGTGTTTGCACCACCTAATGATGGTTTGCATTCCTTTGTGTAACTCTAGCATTGCACAGATGCCCATATACACCAATGTAACATAGGTGGTTTTCTAAATTTTTATCATCAGTAGGTTTTGAACTCTCAACCTACCACTTGAGGGGTTGACAACTTATCTACTTCACTAAATCACCACACCTCTTAAAATATCACCCACTTAATTCCAATTTTAATATATAAAGTGTTAAAAATGTAACAAGTCTGAAATAAAGAATATGCAAGATAATGCAGAATGTGTAGTGCATATTTATTATATACAACAACAAATGCTGACCTAAAAGTATTATTAAATTCTTTCAAATTAAAGTGAAACTGCATAATGAGATTATTTAAATTAGATCCAAAATCTTGTGTTATAATATTTCTTTTAATAAATAATGAAAGTTATTCAAGTTGTTCTTCAACATAAAGAAATATTAGCCTATTTTATTACTAAAAAAAATCTAAATTGTGAACAAATTCTTGTACATAACATGTTATAAAATTAATATAAATAATAATTATGCTTTTTTTTGGAGTATTATTTAGAATTTCATTTATTTTAATAATCGACTCATTACCCATATCTTTTTCATATTTCTCAAAAAAAAAGAAGACCAATATTTGATATAATCCTTTGTGTAAAATACTATTTTAAATCACAAATTCCAATATATTTTGTTTGGCTATAGAATTTTACATGAATTTTCAACCCCATGCATTCAAAGATAATTTAAATAATGACCTTTATATGCAAATGAATTAACAAATACCTTTTTAACTTTTGACAAAAAAATTTTTATAGGATTAAAATCATGGAATGTTCACCAAGTATTACTAATAAATATAGTATATAATTACTATTACATATTATTATTATTATTATATGATAGTATATATAAATTTAAACTTATCAAATAAGATTAATAATATGTATATAACAAGACACATGAACTAATTGTAACATAACTGGTTTTAATAATTCATGATAATATTTTTTTATTTAGGTTGCAAAATCAAAAATGAATAATTTTGACAAAGTATAAGAAATATTATATTTAGCTAGAAAAACTAATAAAACTTTACCAATTATCAAATTATTCACATGATTTAAAAAGTCAATTGAGATTAATTTTGTATTTTGATGAAAAATAAAAAGAGTATTTACTACACTATATGAGCATTTGTCTGTAGTTTTATCCATTATTATTGCTATAGGTTTTTGCTCAAAAAGATCTTAAAATAAAAAAAAATAATTATTAAATACATAGGATAAATAAATTTGATGTAATGTAAAGACTTGAGGAATTGTGCTATCTTCTTTAAGGTATTTTCTAAAAAAAGAAAGTAAGCTATTTACTTTTTCAAGAGGAATATTTACTAAAGAAAAAACTTCAATTAAATCTTCTATAACTTCTTTTTTTGATTCAGATACAACTACCATAGAAGCAAGTGTAACTTGCTTTTTTGACTTTTTTTTATTTTCATATATTTGTTTGTTTTTTATATGCCCTCTTGAATTACAATGTTCATCGATTGTAGATTTAACTTTCTATTCAACAGACAAATCACGATAGTTACAAAGCATAATTCCTCTATCTTCTCTAAAAACATCCAGATATTCATTTAGACGAAATAACATAGAAATCTTTTTTTTTCGAGTTGTCATTATAATTCAAAAGAAAAAATATCGAAGTAAAATTTAATAAAAAAAGCACAATTTAGAAGTATATTCTCTTTTTATTAAGCAGATTATTAATAAGCTTAACATTAAAAACAATGTAAAAAACTACATAATCAGGAATTAAAAACATGCGCAAGAACAACTATCCTTCTTACAATACGGAATTGGAAAATAACTTCTAAAAAATCAGGTAAAATTAGTACAAACTGATATATTTAAATTATTTAAATAATGAGTAAATTAAGGAATACTTATTTTGAAGAAGATTAAAGGTTAGTATTATAACGAATACTTGTTTGAAGAAGATTAAAGTTCGAAAATACTTGTTTAAAGAAGATTTTTGATAATAAACCATGGTTTTGAACGTTTTGAACCTTGGAACGGGTTTATGCATAAGCTACAATACTATATTTGGGCTATCAAAATTGACGGAGCAGCCTAATTCTGTAAGAAACTTCATATTATTTGAAATTCTGTGCTACTATTTTAAATTATGTGATGTCCTGTGATTACCGGAGTTAATTTCTGTGATTAGCTGTTTTTAAAGAATAATTCTGCTGTTTTCTGTGATCGCAGTAAATTCTCGTCCCTGTCCCAAACTGCCGGGTAATAAGGCAAAACGTGATTTCAAAAATTAGCTTTTAGTTTATCGACTAGTTTTTCAAGACTTCTAATATCGATATGTTAAGCTTTTTTTTATACCTTATTTGTTTTCTTACTCTGATTACATACAATGTCGGCGTTAATTTCTGGAATACTCGTGAAGCACAAACAGAACAAGAGGCTGCTATAGTTGCGCGGTCTTTAGTGTCAGTTACTGGAACCGGAACTTTAGTAACTGTAATGAACAAATTTGCAAAGGAAGAGTTGCAAGGTACTATTTGTGTCCGATTACAGTGATCACAAAAGTGTAATTTTACTCAAATATTGAGACTTGTGTTAAAGGATATCCTTTTGGCCTATTTGACTACTATTCTGATGACTGCCCTTCAACCGGTAATCCTTTGATGCTTTTGTCTGATTATCAGGTAAGTATTATTATTATTATGTGATTTGACAATTATTCATATTATAACAATTTTTGAATTATTTCTCAAGTTGAATATCAAAAATGCACGCGAAAATGATTTTAAAGTATCATTGATGGTTCAAAAGCTCAGTAAAAATGAAACTTACTTTCCAATGGCCGAACCAAGATTAAATTTGTTTGGCAAATTAGTGAGAATTGAAAAAGACGAAGTAATTTTCAATATTGTTCTTTAAAAACTATTATCTGTTGACAAATAGCCTTATTGAAGATTAACAAGTTTAGATTCCAGCAGTACAGGAATGCTTCCTGAAAAAGCATCCACGAGCGCGTTTTTGGTATGTTATTAAATTTTTAGGTTCTATCACATAATACACCTAAATTCACTTTATTTTAGGATCCCCAACAAAGGGCATGCTTTTAATTTTTATCGATTAAACGTGGTTGACATTTATTTTGTCGGCGGCTTTGGAGAGTAAATATTTTTTAACTTATTTCACCATTTTAATAAAATTTTTTTTAATGACTTGATTTTTTTTTATTAGTAAACGATACATTGGTTATATTGATTTAATGTACTATAAGTCTGCACAGGTAGGTCAGTCTCGATTGTATATGCAAAATTGATAATTGAAACGCAAAATGTAAATTTAAAACGCAAGTAAATAAAGTATCAAAATTGTGAACTACCTGTAACTTTTTATACTAATAACTACATAGTGTACTGACTTAAATATCCTTCTATTCAATATCCGCTGTGCAGAATATACTGGCTTTCGATATAACAGATATTGCTTAATACGGTAAATTATGATAGAACCAATTATGATTTACTATTATATCCGATATATCATATTATGGTGCAAAGGACTGGACCATGGTCTTCGTTATGTCGAGAGCCACTGTGTCTCCATTAGAGGTGCAGGTGAAACGTCCAAATTATTCACCTGCACCTAATTCAAACGTGTATATTTTTTAAATTCCATTAGGTTAAAATCAACATAAAAATAAAACCGGTTCCAAACTCTAATCCGTAAAATATTTGGTATATTATATAGCATGTCATTTAGCAAATACAAGTAGCTTTTGATATAAGAAACTCTTAAGAAAAATTTTACAAGTTTCACTCATAGTTAGTGGTCTTGATTGAGCATAATTTTTTGGTTATGACTAATTCGATAAATTTTATCAGCCTAGTTGACTTGTTCGAACCTATAGTACTATTAATTTGTTTAATTTAGAATTTTTTAAAATTTTTAGATTTGATTTTGCTTGTATTTTCGGTTTATTTATTTTTTATATTAGAAATTTTTGTAATAATATTTTTTTGATTATTATATTAAATTTTTTTTTTTTTTATAATGCCAAATCGTAATATTTTATTTAATTAATACCAGATTAATATATAAAAGTTATTATATTACATTCATACTCTATATTATTATATAGATACTTAACATGATATTATATGTATTTACATTTTTCTAAATTAAGATTAGTATTACAGTATTTTAACAATTATTGTTACTAATTAAGATAAGGTTTTAGCTATCTTGTTATACAATATTTTCTAATTTTTTCTAATTATAATCTTCCTATCTACCTTTTATAGTAATTCTTTTTTTTTAAATTGGTTGACTCTAATGGTTTTTTGTTCTTTTTGTTACCAATTTGATGTACACAGCTTTTCATATATTGGTACTGATTAGCACAATTGAATTTATCAAGTTTTAGATTATTAATTTGCAATTACTATATACACTTTTTTTTGTATACTTTTATAGTTGGTTTTGGTTATAATATAAACATATATGTTTTTTACAAATATCTGTAAATGTATTACTGTTATTGTACTATTATATTTCTAGTTTTATATATCAAATTATTAATTTTTTTTTAATGTTTAGATAAGTATATACACTTAGTAGTTTATTGATAGTATTTGACTTATAGTTGTTATATACAATAATTACAAAAGTAATTATAAAAAAAATATACAACTAATTACTTGTATAACTTTAATTATTGTTTAATTTAAATAGTTTATCTAAAGATTCTATACTAATTATTATACTTAAAATCTAATTATAGGTTTTCTATTTAAACATTCTAGTTCCTATATCCTACCAACTACATCTTAGTACAAACATATCATAATCATTATGTTATATTTAACTTTATACTAAACCTATTAAAGCCTTTTGTATTTTATACTTATAGCTGACTTAGTATTATTTTGATCTAAACTAATACTTACAGTTAGAGCTAATCATAAAACTATTATATCTTTGTAAAATTTATTCAAATCTTAATATTTATCTTTTTGATATTTTTTTTTATTTTTCTTACTAACTATTATTTAAAACTAACAGAACTTGTTAGACTACTAATCCAAATAATCCAATATAATAAATTAATATATTTTTTTCTTTTAGTAATTTTAGTAACTTGGTTGGTTATGTGCTTTTTTATACATCTTGTTATTTAGTTTATTTATTTATCTTTTTGATAATATTTTATAAACTTCTATCAGTTCAACAGTAATATCAAAAGTTTGTATTATTTCTTTACTTAGATTTTAAAATAGGTTTCTAACTTTTCAATTTTTTAGTCTTTTATATTTGATAGTCTTATCATAAGTTTGCACTGAAGTTTATGTAACACTAGTTTTTTTAGATTTCTTTATATATATGTAATATTATACTTTGCATAGATGCTTTAAACTTTTAATATGTATTAAGTAAATTTAACTTGGTGTATCTAAAAGTACAGATATTTAAATCTAACTAATTAACAAAAAACAATTATTATAATACAAGTATAATTGTTATTCCTAAAATTGAACCTTAAATCTGTTATTTGAGAGTTAATAACTTGTTTACTTTACTAGATTACTACATCTTATATATTAAATTAAATTATTTTTTTTTTAATCTTAAGCAGTTATGCTAGTACTTTATTCAGATTTTTGAAACTATATACATTTATAATTATATAGAATTTTCCAATACCTAAGTCTAGCATCACTCAGCCATTCTATTAGTATTTAAGTATAACTTGTTATACTATCTTAGTTAGAGATAGACTATTTATTTAATTACTTAAAGCCATACTAGAAGGATTTTTCTCTTTTTGTAACAAGCATATTAATTGTCTTTTAAGTTTCTTTCTTCATTTGGTTTATTTTTTTTATTTTCTTTTCCTTTTCTTCTTTTTTTGTTAACTCATCTTTCTTTGTTCTTTTTTTGACTTTTTTTTAATTTAAGCATCTTTTTTTATTTGCTTGTTATGTTCATCTTCTTTTCTCATTCTTGTATTTTTCTATATCAAACTCTTCATACTTGGTCATAGAATACATTACATACTGTTCTTGTTATTATTTATATGCATCTCTGTATTACTTATTTATTTAGAATCTAACTGATCCTTTTGTCTATTTTGTTTATAGTTAGTCTTTTTATCAATACTCTTCTGTTAACAATTTTCTTTGCTTCTGTTTTTTCAAATATTGCTTCATATAGCACTTGAGATGGAATTCTGATTTTTTTATTTTTTTTAAAACTATTCTATGCTGTTGCTGTTGCTACCTTTTGAATTCTTTTCTACAAACTCTTTTGTTAATTGCAGCTTGCCAAATGTACCTGAGTTTCTTTTTCACCTGTTTAACATACTTGGCAATTTGTTGTTATATATATTTCTGATCTTTTTCTGTTTAATTCTTCTAGTATTAGTAGATTATCTATTATATATTTGATTACTGTTGCTCTTCTTGTACTAAGTTTTCTTGTTATGCAGTATATGTCTTTTGTTCTATTCATCTCTTTTCAAAAGCTTGACCAATTATATTGAATGTTTTCTGTTTCTGGTTCTAGTGCTCAAATCAGATTTGTTTCTTTTTAACTAGCTTTAATTTTGGTATTCATAACTATTTTGCAGAAAAGTCTTGTTAGTATATCAACTTTTCTGTTTTTTCATTCTAGATAGTACTCTATTCTATAATACTTGATCTTCTCTATAGATATTGTCATTTTATATATTGCTTCTTCTTTGTAAATACATCTGCTCTGTCATTTTACTTATTATTGCTGTAACTCTTAACTTAAACTAGTTTAATTCTGTTACTCTTGTTTTTAACTAAATTCATAATATTCATTATTCACATTGTATTTTTTTTTTTTAGAACTTTGTTGTTTTCTAACTCTTGAATTGCTCTATTAATGTTCCTTAGTGCTGCAAGACCATCTGTATATATTTCTATATTCTTCTCCTCTGAAACAGTAAAAATTACCAACCATATTGCTGCTAATTCTGCTGTTGTTGCTAAAGATCAGCCTTTAAGTTCTAATGTCATTTCTTTCTCTGGCCAGTTTTCTTCATTACTGATCTGTACCCAACCAATATCCATCTTTTCTATGTTATTTTTTCTTTTTTCTTTATATAATGCTTCATCTGTATAAAAGATATACTTGTCTTTATTTCCTATCTTGTTTCTCATTAGGACTTTTATTAAATAAGCTATGATTTTATTATCTAATTTTTGTTTTTTGATTAATTCTATCTTGAGTTCTTTTATTTGTTTCAGTCTAATTAGTCTTCTTTTCTCTTTTTTCTATTCCTTTATTGTTCTGTTTTTTAGTATTTGTTCTGACAGTACATTAATTTTGTTACTGCCTTTTTTTACTAGTGTTTCTAAGATTGTTTTTATATTATTGTTCCATCTTATTTATCTTTTACAATTATTTGTTACTTGTTCTGTTCCATTTTTATATTCTTTGTATTTGCTTATCTCAGTATGCATTTTTCCTTCTACTTTTTGCAAAACCTATTGTGTTTCAGTTCATATATGATTCACTCTTTCTTTTTTTTTGTTTTCAGATATCTTTGTCCAATTAATTATTAGTGCCTAAGTATTGTAGTTATTAATCTTATATTGGTTATGTATTTTTCTGCTTGTCTGTATTATTAACATCTTTTCTTTTATTTTATTAAACCATTTGGCTTTTTTCTTTTTACATGACAGTTTTTAGAAACTTTTGAGCTGTTTTCATGTAATTAGCTCTTTTCTTTTATGTTTATAAGTTGGTTCAAGTATAATAAACCTTATCTGTTTATTGTGCTGCTACTTGTTATTCAAGATTTGGTTCTAACTAAGTTTTTTATTCTTGTTTCATGATCATATACTTTCTACAGGTAGTTTTCTGTTTTGATATTTATTTCTATTTTTTTTGTTTTGACTATTGTCTAATAAGCTAAGTTGTGCTTCCAATATTTTATTTCTTCTGGCCTTTTTTCAAAATTTCAAATATCTTTTATTAAGCTTGCTTTCTGGCATCATTGTATTATTCTAAGCTTTGTTAGATTACCTAGAGAATCTTTTCTATTAAGTCTTGTAAGTAAACTTCTTATTTGTTTTGTTGCTATTTCTTAACTTAATGATTTACAGTTTTCTAAATCTTTATGCTCAATTATATAGTTGTTTGTAGTTTTTATTATGTTACACTTATGTTTGGCCAAATATATTATTAGTTGGTAGATCCTGTTAATTATCTTTTCTGACATCTTTGTTAACTGCAAAAGATATTTTAATTTTAAGATTATTACTATATACAATTTGGCTCATTGATATTTTTTTATATCTGAGATCTTAGACTGTTTAACTAACTATTCTTTTTGCTTTTTTGCAGACTAGTAATTCTCTCATTCTGCTGTTTAGCCAAATCCCCAATGATCTTATAATTTTATTTTTTAGTTTTTCTGTTATTTTATTCTGTTCAAATATAATTTCTCTATTTTTTTTTTTTATCTAGAATTTATTACTATGAGCTTTGACTTAGCTCTATTTATTTCAATATTATTTGCTTTAAAGAACTCCTCTGCAATTTCAAGAATTTTTAGCAATTGGTCTTTGCTTTTGTGATCCATGTAATATCATCTGTATAAGCAATTGCTGCTTGTTTATGTTTTGTGATACAATTAATGTCTCTTGTTTTACTATATAGCCCAATGATTCATTTTTTTAAATTCTTTCTAACAGCAGATCATAGAAAAGCCACCAAATTAGTAAAAAGATTACCTCTTCTTGGTCTATACCATCTTCTGTTGTTATTCCTTTTATTAGACTGTAAGCTGTAATTATTTTAAGTTGTCATTTACAAAAGAGGTTGATAATATATTTTATTGTTTTTTGTAGTATTTTGACTCTTTTAAGAACCCACTTCAGACTTTTTAGTAGAACTGAGTCAAATGCCTTCTTTATGTCTTGCAAAAGTATTCATGTTTCTTTATTTTTCTCTTGTACTTCTTCTATTATTATATTTAGTATATGTATTGGCTACTCTGTTAAGTTGTCAGGCAAATCTGCATAGTTTGGCTCTTTGAGTATTTTTCTTTTTGTAAATATCTTGACCAACCTTCTTGTTATCATCTTTGTAACTAACTTCTTAAAGGTCTTAATTAGTGCTATTGGTCTAATATTGTTTAGATTATATCTTTAGTTTATATCTTTTGGAATTAGATAAACTTGTGCTATTTTTCACTTCTTTGGTACTTCTTCTGTTTCTAGTACCAGATTTGCAAAAGCTTTAAAAATCTTCCATGATTTTTTTCTACTTGTTTTATTAAAGTATAGCTTATGTCTAAGATTCTTAGAGCTGTATTGGCTCTAAGTTTTCTTAACATATCTTTTTACTTTTCTTCTTTTATTTTTTTTTTAACTTTTTATACTAGAATTCTTAGATTTATTCTCTTGGTTTGTATACTTCTTTCTATTTCTTTGGCATCTCTTTTAGCTTGATTCTTTGTTTTTTGAATTGGTTTTTAAAGTGCTTTGTTAAACCATTTAGGATGGCCTTAGGTTCTGTTATTAGACTAACTTTCTCTTTATTTTGGATTATGAATCTGTCAAGAATTATTTTTTTATATGATATGTTCAACAGGCTAACAATTATTTATCTTTGATTAGTTTTAATCATCTTATATCTTCTGTTTATATTTTCTTTTATTTGTTTTCTTTGTACTTATTTTCACTTTTCTTTTTTTCTGTCTTTCAAGATTTTTTACCAACCTTTTATATTATCTAACTAAGCTTCTAACTATTGTTTATATAGCTTTGGTAATGCTATTTCTATTTTTTTGCCAATGTCTTTAAGTTTATTGTTTATTTCTTCTTTTTTTTTTCTCTCTGTTACTTGGTTTCTTTTTGTTTTTGTCTTTTTTATTATTTGTTGTAGTTCAATTGTGTGCCTACACTATTATAACTTTCTTTGATAATGTCTTCTGTTTGCTTTTGTATTGAATATCTTCTTTTTTGGTATTTGTTTATTTGCTGCTTTTATTATGGCTTCTTCTATTGCATTTCATATGTAGTTTAATACATCTGTACAGTACATATTGCTTATTTTATCCTCTTCTAATTGCTTCAGAACTTTTTTTCACTCTAATTGTACTTGAAGTTCTTTAGCATATTCTTTTTAATCTTCTTGTTTTGCTTTCTTATATAGGTATATTGTTCTTATTTGGTCTTTATGTTTAATTTCTGTGCAGCTGTAACTTGTAATTATATGCTTTACCTATATGTTTGTTGTTAGCATCTTGTAGTTACTGTCTGTTATGCTTTCTGTCTCTTCTATGTTGGCTTTCTAAAGACTAATTGCAATTGTCTCTAATAACCAGATATAGTCAATTCTTGTTGCTGTTTCTTGACTTGACCACATATATGCTTTTTCTATTAGATGCAAGCTTCTAAAAGAGTCTATAAACTCTTGTCTCTTAAGCCAATTAAAGATCAGTAGTCTTTTATATTCTATTGTTTGTAAATGCAATCTGTCTAGTATGTTGTTAATTATATAATTGAAATCTCCAAGTATAATTACTTCTGTATTCTTTCTTCTGTTTGTTACTATTTCTATAATTTTTTGTTATATTTTCTTACTAATTATTTTGTTATTTGGTAGAATATACATACCTACTACTATCAGTACTAATTGTTTGAAGTATAACCTTATTTCTATTATGTATTCACTAAATCTTTTAATTGCTCTGACATGTTTTTTTCAGGTTTCATCTATTAAAATCTCAATATCTGATCCTTTTTTCTTGTTCAATACTGCACTTGTCCAATAATCTTTAAATTTTGTATTAAGATTTTATAACAGGATTTTCTCTTCTTTTTCTATAATATTTGTTTCTGTTATGCCCAAAAATGCTATTTTTTCTTCTTCTGTTCAGCCTAGCAGGTTTTTTAGTTTCCAACCTTTGGTCTTAAGTTTGTTAACATTGTGATATACAATTTTTATTTTTTTTTTCTTTTTTCTATTTTTCTTTTAAATTTTGTATTTTGTCTCTGTGTTTTCTGCTTTCTCTTTTTCTTTTTTCCTTTGGATTAGGAGATTTGTCTTTATTTTTTTTCTTTAAAGGCCCTTCTCTCACTATGCAAAAAATTTCTAATTTTTTCATCTGTGTTTGTAAATTCAACTAGGATGCTGTTAGAAGCAATTAGTTAGGCTCTTCCTAGCTATATCTCTTGTTTCTTCTAGTCTTTTTAGTCTCTCCCAAATTTACTCTAAGATGTTTTCTATACATAGCTTTTTTCTTTTCTTGTATTTGTGTCTCTTGCTTAATTTTTTTTGTATTGATTTTAGAATTTGCTTTTTTCTTTTAATGAGATATTTTTATAACTTACACTATTTCTGTTTTTATTCTTATTCAAATAAATCTTAGGTCTTTGTTTTTTTCTGCTGCTTTTATTTTCTTCTACATTTAAGGTCTGGTTAAATCTGTTCTAACTTCTTTCTCTCTTTACTTTAAGACTTTCTCTTTTTCTCATCTCTTTTTTCTCTTCATTAACTTAATAAACTCTGAAGTTGTTATACAAAATCAGTTTCATTTGGGCTGCATTTATGTTTTTTTCTGTTGCAAACATAACTATTGCTGTTCTTTTTTGGTTTTCATTTCTATTTAGAGAAATGTAAACTGACTTTACACCTTTGCTTCTTAGACATCACAGTAGTAAAACTTTTAAGACATTTTTAGATAATTCAGTTAGCTTTGCTATATATTTTCTTTGTTTTTCTTTTGCTTTATAGTTTTCTTTCCCTCTAGTTATTTGTACTAGTTTATTATTATTAACTAGTATGGCTTATGGTATGTCTTTTTTTTTAGCTTCTTCTATCTGCACTATTGCAAGTACTTTGTACTTTAATCTTTTAATTCTTATTACTTTGGCATTTTAAATTTTCTACAGATGTATTCAACTCCCTTTTATTGATATCTGTTGGCAAGTCTCATATTGTTATATATGCTTTGTCATTAGACTTTTCATCCTTCTTGTAGTCATTTAAGTTCTCCTTGATCTTGTTTTCTTCTTTGTTATATATCTTTTCTTTGTTTTTTGTTGTGCTATTTCTTTTTTTTTGGTATTCTTTATTGTGCAATCTTTGTTTTCCTTTTTTGTCATCTTGCTCTTCTGGTATTAGTTTATATCAATCACCTTCTTTTCTGCTAATTCTTTGAATTGCTTCATTTCTATCATATTTACAATTGAAGTTTATCTCTACTTACAAGTTACCTCTTTTGAAGACTTCTTTAATGACTTTAACATGCTCATTATTTTTTAGTGAATACTTAATAAATTTTATCCATTCTTCTTTTGTTATTCTTGACACATTATATGCTAATATGTTGACAAGTAAACTGATATGTTGGTTGCAATTTCTTTTGCTTAGTGTCTACATGCTCTTTTCTAGTGGTTTTCCTACTATATCAATTTTTCTCTCAATTTTTTGTTTTATTTCATATTGTGCTTTTGTCTCTTTTATTGCTATGTTGTGTTTTGATTCTTTCTTATTTGTGTCTGCACTTTCTTGCTTGTGTTCTTTTATTTTTTTTTGATTTTACAAGACTTGTTTTGTTTTCATTTCACTATTCCTATTACTAAAACTTATTTTTGCAATTTCTTCTTGTTGAACTGTTAAGCTAATTTTTTGTATTTTTTTTTTGTATTGTGTGCCTTCTTCTACATCTATTTCTATTATTGGCTTTTGTCTTATTTCTTGAATTAATTTTATTTTTGTTGGTTGAAGTTGCTCTTTTGGTATGTTATTTGTTTGTTCTAAAGCAGGCTCTATTATTATTGCATAGTTACTTTGTTTTACTATGCTCAACTTCTTTTTTGGCTGCTTTTTCTCTGCTTTTTTCTATTAACTCTCTTGTTAATCTTAATAGTGCAATCTTATTTGGATTCTGTTCTGTTAGCATAATAATGATTTTGACTTTTCTATCAAATATTATATATGTTTTATCTGCTTGTTTAAAAAATACCTATTGTATATACTATTAATAGCCCAGTATGCTCTTTTAATATATATTGTTATTAGACTGTCATTATGTCCTTCTAATGTATTTATATTTTTGCTTTAAGTTGTATATGTGTATGTTTTGTTTGGTTTGCACATAACTGGTTTGTTTGTTTACATTCTTGTACTCAAACAGATCTGTAATACAGTGTTATTGCCAATTCTCTAAAATTTTGTTTTCAATATATTTTCTTAAAGAAAAATTTTTAGTTTTCCTTGTTTCTCTTGTTAGTTAGCTTATTTTTAGCTATCTTTTTTTTTCTATACCTTTTTTAAATGCTTTTCTTTTTTACTTAGATTTACTATAGTGGTTCAGATAGCTATTTTTGTATAAACTTGGTTTTTGCTTCTTGCTAAATTTGTGTTTAAGTGATCAGCAGAAAGAGTGATTGCTCTTTTTCTATTAAATTTATTTTTATTTTTATTTTTTTTTTCTTTAAGCAGTTATGTTAGTACTTTATTAAGATTTTGAAATTATATTTGATATCCTTAACAACTAAGTCTAGCATCATCTGGCCACCTTAAAGATACTTAAGTATAACCTGTTGCATTACTTTAAGCAGAAGTAAGCTACTTGTCTAACTACTTAAAGTCTATAATAGAAGGGTCTTTACCCTTCTATGACAAGTTTCAAAATTGTCTTCTGTGTTTCTGTTCTGATTTGTTCTTCTTTTTCTTTTATTTTCTCTTTTTTTCTTCTATCTTTTGCTGATTTGCCTTTTTTTCTTTATATGATCCTACCTTCTTTTTTTTTCCTCCTCTTTTTAACCTACTTATTATTCCTATTTTCTTCTCCTATTCATTAATCTTCTCATATTGGACTCTTCATACTTGTTTATAAAATATATTCCAGACTGTATTTGCTATTACACTTGCAAACTGCTGTCTTGACTTTATGTTTAGAAGCTGCTATAAACTATTTTGTGTTTTTTTTGAAATCAGGCCTTTAATTAGAGTTTCTCTTATTCTCACTTCTTCTGTTTCAGTTTTATCAAAGAGTGCTATATATAATACATATAGAGAAACTCGGATTTTTTTCTCTTCACTAAGTCCCTTTCAAGCTGTTGCAATAGTCACTTTTTGTATTTTTTTTTATAAGTTTCTTTGTTCTTTGCATGTTGCTAAATGCATCTGTGTTTCTTTAACTTTATTTTTGCATATTTGGCATTTGGTTGTTGTATACACATCTGGTCTTCTTTTGTTAAGTTCTTCTAGAGTTGGAAGTTTGTTTATTATATATTTTATAAATGCACTTCTTCTGGTACTAATTCTTCTTGTTATACAATGTACCTCTTTTGTTGCCTTTAGCCTTTTCCAAAAAAATGACTAATCATATATCATAACTACTGATTCTGGTTCTAATTTTTTAATTGCTCTTGTTTCTCTTCATTCTGCTCCTAATCTTGTATTTGTTATTAGCTTATATAACAATCTTGCTGGTATGTCAGTTTGTTTGTTTTCTTACTCTAAGCAGTACTTTATTTCTTTACAACTAACTTCTTTGACCTGTATTATTTCTTTATTTGTTGCTTCTTTCTTTGCCAGGCAATCAGCTTTGTCATTCTATTTATTTTTATTGTAACTCTTTACTTTAACTAACTTTATCTGTATGTTTTTTGTTGTGATAAGGTCTCTAATTTTTATTATCCATATTGCATTCTTCTTTTTGAGGATCTTGTTTTTATCTGTTTGTTCTAAACCTCTCTTAATTTTCTTATTGCTGCTTTACTGTCTGTATATATTTCTACTTGCTTTTCTTTTGGTATTGTTAATATTGCTGCCTATATTGCTACTAGCTCAGCTATTATTGATGTTTGCCATCCTTCTAAGCCTATTGCTATTTTCTCTTCTGGCCATTCTTGTGTTTCATTCATCTGAACCCATTTTATACACATTCTATTTTCATTTGCTGTATCTTCTTTGGTCTTCATATTTGCTATACCATCTGTATATATTATATGCTTGTTCTTAAAGCTTCTATTATTTTTTGGTTGATGTACTCATCTAGTCTTTGCCATTTGATGATTTCTATTTCTAACTTCTCTATTGTTCTAATTTCTTTGAGTTCTTGTTTTTTAGTTTCTGGTCATTTCATCTTTACTGTTTTTATTATCTGGTTCATTACTATATTAATTTTATTACTGCCCTTTTTTATTAACACATCTGAAATCCTGTTAATTTTGTTGTTTATTTTGATCCACTGTTGGCAGTTATCTTTTGTACCCTTATCTATTTTAGTATAGCTCTCACATCTTTTAATTTCAACAGCTAATTTGTCTTCTCTACTTTGCATTTGCCAATGTTCTATTAGTAATTTTTTCTTCTTCTTTTTAATTATTTTCTCTAGCTGCCTATGGTTTTGTGCATTATATATTATTCATTTTTTTCTTCTCTTATCCTTTGATACACTCTCTTATTTAACTTACATTGCTTATGTATTTTGTCTATTTGTCTTGAAGTGTTGTTTAACCTCTTTACTTTTTGTCTTGCTAAGCACTTTTTGTTCTATTATTTTGAACCAGTTTGCTTTTTTTCTTTTGCTCAACAGACCTTGGTAATTTTTTAGCTATTGCCATGTAACTAATCTTTCTCTTTTTATATCAAGCAGCTGGTTTAGGTATACTAGACCTTCTTCATTTATTTTACTTCCACATCTTTTTCATAAGTTAATGTTAATGATTTTATTTATTTTGGTACCATATCCAAACATTGTCCATAATTTGTCTTCTGTTCTTACATTTATTTTTAATTTTTTTGCTTTTAATATTGTCAAGCAAGCTAAATTATTTCTTTAGCTGTTTGCATTTTCTGATATCTTTTCTACTTTCTATATATTTTCTGTTAGGCCTGCCCTTTGGCAGCCTTGTGTTATTCTTAATTTTGTTAACTATCCAAATTCATCTTGTCTGTTTAATCTTGTTACTAGCCTATCTACTTGTTTTATTACTATCTCTTGTCATAGTGTTTTACAGCTTTCAAGGATCTTTGTGTTCTATTATGCAGTTCTCTAACTTTCTTTGCAGATTACTTTTCTGCTTTGTCAGACTTATTATTGGTTAATGTATATCACTTAAGCTTCTTTCTGACATCTTCATTAGTTGTAGCATGTAACTTAGTTTTGATATTATAACCATATTGTTTATATATATAATTTGACTTATTGTCATTTTCTTGTATCTAAGGTCTCTTACTGTTTGACTTATTATTTCTTTTGTTTTTTTCTTTATTAACATTTTATGTATTTTATTATTTAGCCATATTCCCAATGATCGAACTATCTTATTTTTTGGTTTTTCTATTATTTTACTTTTTCCAAATATCACTACTCTTTTTTTCTTTTTCAACTTTATATTCATTATTAGCAGCTTTGACTTTGCTCTATTTATCTTTATATCATTCATTATAAAAAACTCTTCTGCTATTTCTAAGATCTTAATCAGCTGCTATCTACTATTTGCAATCTATGTTGTATTATCAGCATATGCAATTGTTGCTTGACAGTAACTTGTACTATTGTTGTATTGTATATTTTTTCTTACTTGTTGCTCTACTATATAGTTTAAGCTTTCATCTTTCTGTACTCTTTCTAATAATGGATCATAGAAGAGCCACCATATTAAAGGTGATATTACTTCACTTTGATCAATATCATCTTCTGTTGTTATTTTCTCTATTAGGCTATTAGCTGTAATAATTTTTAATTGTTTTTTATAAAACAAGTTTAAAATGTATTTCACTGTTCTTTCAGATATCTTAACTCTTCACAATGCAGTTTAAGACTTCCAAGTGAAACTGAATCGAATACCTTTTTCATGTTTTGCAAAAGTATCCATACTTCTTTGTTCTTTTCTCTTATTTCTTCTATTATTATATTTAAGATATATACTGGTTGTTCTGTTGAGTTATCTGAAAGACCTGTATAGTTTGGTCCTCTATGTATTTCTTTTTTTATAAATACTCTGGCAAGTCTTTTTGTTATCACCTTTGTCATAACCTTTCTAAATATTTCTATTAGTGCTATTGGTCATATATTGTTTAAGCTATATCCCCATTCAACATCTTTTAGTATTGGATACACTTGTGTTATTTTTCATTTGGTTGAAATTTTTTTTGCTTATAAACACTATCAGCAAAATTATTGATGTGAAATATTTCAAAAGAATTTGCATAGTGCAAAAATTTTGAAATAATGCGAAAGATATTTCAAAATTTTTGCGAAATGCAAAATATTTTGAAAAATTATGAAATAAATTTTGAAATTATTGCAATATGCAAATCCTTTCAAAATATTGCAAAATAAATTTTCGAATTTATTGTGCAGTAAAAGTATTTTAAAATATAGTGAAAGAATTATCTAAATATGTGAAGGGCAAATAAGGTGAAATAAATTTAAAAATTATTAGAAGAACACAAAACATTTC
>CAJVQA010001573.1:0-25021 GCA_910591915.1 Cetraspora pellucida
ATTGTACTGCACTTGGACTTAACCACAGGGCTTCGCATTCAATTACAGGCTCCTTATTAGGTTACAGAAGCTAAAATCTTTCAATTTTGCCTATAGCCAGACTTGAACTATTGACCTTGACTATGGAGGATATAGGAGCTTAACCGCTAAGCTATGGGACCCACACCCTCTTTTGAGATAATTGATAAAGAAGATGATATCCAAATTTTTAATATATAATTGTTTTAAGAAGAAAATATGTTGAAAGTTTTTGATTGCTATTTGGTTATCAAGATGAATTGTAATAGTAAGATTTGATAGTATAACTAAAAGAAATAATAAAACTGCTTTGAGTTTAGTATAATTAGTATTAGTATATGATTTTGTATTTGCATTAAAATTTAAATTAGTGTTTGTTTTACAAATCTAGCTTATGTTTGATTTAATATTTAGTATTTAACAGTTTTTAATAGAACCATTAGTATAAAAGATTAGATTGTCTAAGTTAGAGTTTCTGATTAAAAAGTAAAGTTTGATTAATTAATTTTATATGAAGTTGATTTAACAGTTTGTTGAATGAGTTGTATTTCAAGAGAAATTAGGTTTACTGAGAGATAAGAGAGAGGTAAAGGTTGAGAAGATGTATGATTGTTAATATAGATAAGTAAAAGAATTTCATTAAAGTCAATTTGTAATAAATTTTTAGTGAGTTTAAGTTGATTATAGAGAATACTAATAGATTAAAAGTCTGAAATTATTAGAAGTAAGGCAGAAGTAATCATAGTAAATCCAGATGAGTGGTTATGAGGTTGGTAGAAATTGGTTTGTTGGGACTAGGTTTGTTGTGAAAGAAAGATCTGTTGATTGTTATTATAGAAGATTTTGTAAGGAAAGAGATAGATTGAAATAAAAGAAAGAATGTCTATTAAGTTAATAAAGAAGTTTTTTAGAGTAAAGAGTTAAATAAGACCAGATTGTAGTGATATTGTAATTTTGGTTAGAAAAGAAGATTTGTGTGAACTATGTTGGTTGATGACCTTGTGTAGGTTTGTTTGTTTACAGATATATATTATTCTATAGAAGAAAATATAAGTTGTCTGCTGTTGTAATTTGTTCAAAAAACAGAATTTTGTTGTTTCTTAAGCTTTGGATAGTTAGGTTAAATAATTTAGAGAAAGTATATCATATATTGTTTTGTAATTAGTAAAGGTTTTTGATGATAGTAAAAAGTTTGACAGTAAGATATTATGTTTTGTAAGTTGACAAATATGAAAAATTAGTATAAAGTTTTTTGTTTTGTAATAATAAGTATTAAGTAGATCTATTGTGAGTTTAGGTTGCCAGATTTTAAGAAGCCAGACCTTAGTTCATAGAGTACCAATAGTATTAAGTAGAGGTGTAGAGTTAAAAATACATTCAATGTTAAAAGCATTTAATTTTTGTAAAATATTATTGAAGTTGGTAGGTTAAAAAATAGTGGATTAGTAAAAGTAATATTGTTAATATTTCTTACTAGTATTAGCATTTTTTTGAATTGGATAATAAATATACAAGAGAGTTTAGTTTAAGTATTTTGGTGAATTAGAGTTATTTGTAGTAAATATTCCAGGAAGGGTTAAAGAATAAGATTAAAAAGAGCTAAAATTTGTAATAGTATAATTTTTTTATATTTAATAAGGTTAAGAAAGTTTTTAATTTTGTTAAATATAGTATCAAAAGTTGGTTTTAAGAAGCCATTTTTATCATAAAATATGCCAAGATATTAGATAATGTCTTAAGGTCTTTTAAGAAAAATAGTTTGGTTATTAATAGTAAGAGTAGTTGAAAGAGAAGTAGATAATTTGAGTTTAATATATAGGAGATTTGATTTGAGGAATTTATTTTGATATTGTTAAGTTTGTAAAGAGTAGATATGTTATTAAGTATATTTTGCATTGTGAATAAGTCTTCACAATGCCAAGTAGTATCATTCATATAGGCTAATGATAGAATGGTAATTGTTTGAATAGGAGTATTAGAGATAATATTGAGAGATAATTGTGCAGATATTTTAAAAATTTTATTTTTATATTTTTGGTTAATAAAAAAAAGAATAGGGTCATAGTAGATTTTCAGAGTAAGAGTGAGTAGGTTTTTCCTTGCTCTATTTCAGATTTAACTTAAACTAGTTGTGTAAGGCCATGACTAGTAATAATTCTGGCAAGTCAAGAAGTATGTAATTCTATAATAAGGTTTATACCAAAGGTTGAAATGCCTATTCATTTACAGGCATCTTGTAGTCTTGTAATATTAATTTTATCGAAGGCTTTAGACATATCTTAGAATAATATTCAAGCTTCTTTGTTATTAGCTTTGTAGTATTCAATTGTATTATATAAAATTTGAATTGAAATATAGGTAGAGAAGTTTTTTAGAAGCTGCAAAGTTAAGATTAGAAAGAAGGTTATTGAAAGTAATAATCTTATCTAGTCTGAATGTAAAATTTTTGTAAAGGTTTTTTTAAAGGGTTCGATGATAGATATAGGTTATACTTAAATAAGAGTATAGTCTAAGTTTGATTTTTTTGATATAAGAAAGATATTGGAAGATTTCCATTCTGTAGAAACTTTTTGAAATTGGAAACATTTGTTTAAAAAGAGTCTAAAAAAGTTTTGTGCTTTGGAACTTGCATATTTAATATGTTCATAACAGATTTTAGAGGGGCTAATAGCTTTTTGATTTGGGAGATTAAAGATAATCTCTTGTTATTCTTGTTGTGTGATTTCTTAAGTAAGATTTTAGTAGCGACTTTCAAGTTCAGGATGTGGTTTATACAGATCTAAAAATTTACTAGTTGATAAAATAGTTTTCAGAAGTTTGGATTTGAAGTAAGTAGTAAAATGCATATTAATTGTATTAAGTATTTTATCATATTCAATTAGAAGTGAGTTATTTGTTAATAGTCTGTCAATGTGTATATTGTTATATTTTCAAGAATCTTTTTGTAGAAAAGGTTAGAAGTTTCAAAGAAAAGTTTATTTCGATCCTCTATTTTTTGTTTAATTTCATTATAACTAATTTGATTTTAATGATGATTAAGGTCAGTTTTGATAAAATAAAGTTTATTTTTAAGATAAAAGAGAGTAGGTAATAGGTTTTGAATTGTATTATTAGAATATTTAAACAAGTAGTTTTGAAGTAATATATTGAAATTAGATGAGTTAATATAATTTTTGAGAAAAAGAATTTCTTTATAGGATAATAGAGTTGAGAAAGTTTGAAAGAATTAGTTTCTTTAATGCTTTTGATGATGTTTACTTTTTTGAATAGAATATGTTTAGAGGCAACTTTAATTAGGCCTTTGTAAATTTGGTTTCAGATCTTGTTAAGTTGGTTTTGATTAGAGATTGTAAAAAGTTTAGTAAGCAATCATTAAAGATTTTGTGTTGTTTAAGTAGCTTAATTTTCAAGAGAAGTTTTAGAGCAATTTTTCTAGAAAAAAATCTTTCTTTTTTATTGTTTATGAGATTTTGGTTTATTAATTATAATAGAAATTTCTAAGGTAATAAGATTGTAGTCAGATTCTAATAAGTGATTTTGAAGTATATCAGTGTATTCAATATTTATAATTAATAGGTTGGTTCATATTTGATCAATTCTACTTTGTATATTAGATTATTAAAAGGAGTAATTAATGTTATTAGGAAAAAAGAATGATAGATGTCTTTATATTGAAAACTAGAAAGAATTTAATGAGTTGGTATTCAGAGATATATAATTTTTTTTGTAAAAATCTGTTTATATGAGGGTTGAAAACTCCATTAAAATTATCTATAATTATAATTTTGTAAAAAGAGTTTTGAGTTAGTAATATTGCATATTTAAAGATTTTATTTCACAATTGTTTCTTTTTTTGAGTTCAAATATAGATTTGAAGAATTCTAATAGGAGTGTTTTTGAAATGTAGATTGAGGCCAACAATATAACCTTTATAGTTATAAGAGTGTGCAATATATTTGGAGATGTTTTTGTAAATAAGGATTTCTACTTTAGCTTGGTATGATTCTTGAAAAGAACTCTAGAAGCTGGAGTAGTTGGAGTTTTGTGTTTTAAAGTATTTAGTTTCTTGATTAGAGAAGTGTATTTTTGAAAGATCTAGAATATTAAAATCTTGAACATTGAGCATTTCAGTAAGTAACAGTTTTTTGTTTGATTGTAATAAACTGTTAATGTTTAAAAAACCTATTTTAATAGTAAGAGAGATATGTTCGATTGTGAAAATAAATAAGTTGGAGTTGTTGTTGGTTTTTTCAGTTGTTGGTGTTAGAGTTGGTATGAAATTTGTATATAACTTAAGTGGTATATTATATGTATCCTATAATAAAGAAAGTATATAATTTGGCAGAAGTTTTATATTATATAATAAGTAGATGTGTGCTTCTTTTTTATCTTTGGTTAATAAGATCATAGCATATTTTTTTAAGTATAAAGCATAATTGTTAAGATGAGAATAGAAGGATTGTATAGTTTGAGATTCTTTTAAAAAGGAAAAGTTGTAGTATGATTGGTATTTGTTGTAACAAATATTCCAATCATAGAAGTCTAAAGATGTTAGTTATAATTTAATAAAGTTTTCTTATATAAAGTCACTTAGAGATTCTACAGAAGGAGTTATAAAAAAGATTATAAGAAGTTATAGATAATAAATAAATAGATTTTTTATTTGAAATAAAATTAGTATTTATATTAGGTTAATTAGTATTAATAGTTTCTTGGTTTGTATTAGAGTCAGATATTATAATATCATCATTAGGATTTGTTAAAAGGTTAGATAATATTTTATTAGTTTTTATAAATTATATTATAAGAAGTGATTTTGATGCATTTTCTACAATAGTTTTGTTAGATTTAGATTAGAATAAATTTGTATTAATTTTAGAAGCTTTGAACTGAATTTGGAATTTAAAAAGTAGTGTTTTTTTGCTTTTAGATAAAATTATTCTTTATAAGCTTTCCTAATATAAGATATGAATAGTTTGTCAAGAAATTTAAGTATATAGAAATAGGTAATTACTCTAAGAAGTAAGTATTTATTGGTTTTGATGTAATTTTATCAATTGCTTAGTGAAGATGAAGGTTATCTATTTGATTATTAATAGCAGTTGCTTTAAAATATACATTAAAGTAACTATAAAAGTAATAGCTTTTATGAATAATATTATAATAGTCTGATTTGTTAAGTTTGTTGATTTCTAAGAAATCTAATTTAGTTTTGGCTGCAAGTTGTCAAAAATAGATAATTGGTGTTAGTTTTTAAAAGGTTGCTAAAAAATTATTATCATATCTGAATATTGCAGTATTTTTTATTAAGATGACCTCTTTGGTCTTTTGACTTTTATTAATCACTTATCAGTATTGTGGTTCAATGAACCACTACAGAAGAGAGTACAATTGGCTACATATGTAACTTTTCTATATTACCTATATAAGAAGTCTACCCAAAGATTTCCTACCAATTGCTGTATCTAACACTCCTGCTTGGGTGTTCTACTTTAAACCCTCTAAATCTGTAACCTGTATTAACTCACTGAGTCATACCCAAATGCCCAGAACATTGTCTCAATCTTAGAACTAATTTATCCTCAAGGTAAACTCACCAGAGCCTTCTGTACTCATTTTTACAGCTAATCTAGGTATTGCTATAGCAGAACCAACACTTGCAGTCAGAGCTAACCATTAAACTGCTATGCCTTTGTAGAGTTCACTTAGACTCTAACATCCACTTCACAGCATAACTCTAGTACTTTAGTATACCCTTGTCTCTTTACCTGTCTTTTTACCAAACTCCCAATCCAGATAGCCCATGTAGGGCTATAACCAGTTCATTAATATATCAGGTTGGCCTGATATTCTTTTCTTTTGGTTCATTTCAGTGGCCTGGTTAGTGATATCCCAAAACTTCCAACTTAGAGGTTCTTGCCCATCTAGCTACTATGACCAGATACTATGATCTTGGTATCTATTTCTCTAAGCTAGCCTTTACAGTAGAACTGTTAAAGATCCAGCTACCTCTTTACTCAAGTCTTTCCAAATGGACTCCTTGTTATTTAATTTTAACAGATTTACATGACCACAAGAACTTATCTAGTATTTGCACTACCTGATTTGTCAGTTTGCATTCCTCTGTATAACACTATATTTATACAGATGCCCCATAACCTGCCAGTTATGCTGGTGTGACTGCCATTACAGATATTCTAACCTAATCATTAGTAACAGTTGCTGTAATACAAATATTACATAGGTGATTATTCAAATTTTTGCCATTGATGAAATTTGAACACCCAACCTACTACTTGGAGGATTGACAACCTGACCACTTTACTAGGTTGCCATACTCTTAATATTGCAATATTTAGAATTGAATATAACTATTTAGTTTTAGGACTTGAGCTTAAGTCAGAATTTGTAGGTGTGAGATAGTATTTAAAAGATTCTTTGAAGAATTTAGCTGATAGGTTTTTGATATTGTGTTCAGTATTATTAAGTAATATAGTATAGTTTTTTATAGTACATGTATGGATATGATAGAGTGCTACTTTAAAACAGAGTTGTGAATGTTCATATAGTGAATTAATAAAAGTAACAGTAAATTGTTGAGGTAAAGAGACTTTACAAGTATTAGAAAGTTTAAGAGTGATTTGATATTTGATAAAGTTAAATATTTTTTGTTTGTCAATTTGGGTAAATTGTTATTTGTAGATGTTAAAAAAGATATCAAATCATGTTTTAAATTGTGTTAAGTAATCTTTTAGAGATAAAATTTGGAATGTTTAAAAGAATTATTGTTTTGGGATATTAAGAGATATATTAATATTAAATTTATTATCATTTTAAATTTTAAAAAGAGGTTTGTTGATACTATTCTTACTAATGTAATAATGAAGTTTGAAGTATATTGAATAGAGTTTAAAATCTTCATAGAATTTTTTTGTATTGATGGTTTTATATTTGTTATGAAGAATAAGATAAAGGTAAGCTAGGTTTAGTGCAACTTGCATTCAATTTAAAATAGTATAAAATGAAATCGAGTTATATAAGATAAAAATTTTTGGATAATTAAAATGAATAAAAAGTGTAATAGTAAATTCTTTAAATAATGCAATAAGAGTAAAGTGAATATGTTCAAAAGAAATAGTGAAGGATTGGTTTATAGAAGGGTTATTTTTATAAATAAAATCTGTAAGGAATTTAGACTGTTGGCCAGCTAAAGTTTTAATTAAATACATATAATTAAATCTAAATGCTGGTTTATTTTCAGTTGTTTGTTTAATAATTTTCACAGATATACATTAATAAGGTGTAGTTTGATAAATTTGAGTATTTGTAAAGCTAGTTTATTGTTAAGTTTAGTGTAATGTTTCATTTTTTCAATAATTGGAAATTCTTTGAACCAATCAAAATCATTAAAAGTATCTCTAAGTGTTTGTTTTTGTTTTGTTTTTGTTCTTTGGTAAAGTGTTGAGAGTTTGGTTTTTTTGGAAAAATAGATTTGTATAATTAGATTTTGTCTTTTGTAAACATAATGCTAAGTTTGTAAAAAATAATTACTTTCTTTTAGTCAAAGCTAAGTGGAGTTATTGGTTTGTTAGTTTAATTTTGAGGTTAATTTAGAATATGTAGTATACAAGTATAATAAATTAGAAAGTCTTTAAAGATGCATGCTGTTGTATAATTTAGAGCATGATTTTGTTAACTGTCAGTAAAGACATATTGAATATTTTTAAGTTTGCAGAGAAAACAAGTATGGTAGTGTTGTAAGTGTACAATTATAGTTATAAGAGTTGGGTCTGTTTAAAAGTTTGGAAAGAAAACACATACTGTTAAAAATGAAGAGAGTTGTGTTTGATTAGTCAATTTAGAAATTAATAAGGCTGGTAGTTCTTTTGTTTTTTTAAAACTTTGTGAGGAGATAGTATTTCTGATTTGAGTTTGAGTTGGATTTAGAAGTTGACTAATTGTAGTTAAATAAGTAATTTTGTAATGTTAAAAAATAAAGCTTATATAAAATTTGCCACAAAGGCAAGTTGTAATTGCAGGTTGTAGTAGAATTTTGAAATAGTATTGTTATTTTTTATCATTGCAATAGTCTGGTTTAGCTGCTGATAGAAGAACTCTTAGAGTTTGGGGCTTGAATTCTTGAAGTTCAACTTTATAACAGTCTTTGTATTTAGAGTAGTAGTAGTCTATATTATAGGAATCTAGTTCTTAAGAGTCAGTTAAAGTAGGCATTTTTCTGAGTTATTTTTGATATTAAAATGTGACAAATAAGAGATATGACAAATAAGTGATGTAACAGATAAGAGATGTAACAGATAACAGAGTGTAATGTTTAAGGTAACACTGGTGTAACACCTAAATAATTGACATGATCAATGTAGAACAAAAAATTGTGTAAATTTGTTAAGACAAAATTGATAATATTAAGTTTTGTTTAAAAATAAATGAAACAAAATAGATTTATATAAATTAATTAGTAATCTTAATTAGTAATAGTGATATAAAGGTCTGAAATACTCTAAAGGATCAGGGTCCTCCTAAAAAAAAAGAAAATTTTTTTCTAAATTTTAAAAGAAAAAAATTATAAGAGTTTTAATATATTTTTCAATAAAACTATTAGTTTTTAACTATATAGAGAGTATGATATATCAAAATAGAGATAAAGTTGTGCTGAATTTTTTTGTTTTAAATAGCTACTGTGTTTTACTTAGTAAAATAATAAGTATTTAGTAAGAAAAGAAATTTGTTTAATTTAGTTATATCTCAGTGATAAATATTTTTAGAAATATAAAAATAGGCCACCTATATGTAAATTTTATGAGGAATACTTTTACTTAGGCAGCCAAAATAGGTTTACTTAATAATAATTTAAGAAAAATAAAATTTTGTTTAGAAAGAATTTGGTACAAGTGATTGTTAAAAAGAGTTAGTGATTTGCCTTTTTTTCATTACAACAAACCCAATTTAACTATATTTGAACCTGGCACTTTAATAAACAACCTTCAACAAATTGCCAACTACAATGCACAATTATCAGAACTCCATTTTTATACAGATGACTCTGTTATTAATCTAGATACATCACAATGCTTTATAAGTATCAGATGGATCCAAATTTTAAACAACAATATACTGTATACATTTTAAGCCCAAATAAGATACTGGTCTTGCTTATTTAAGTCTGAGCTTACTGCTATCTTATTAGCTCTTATTACTGCTTCTAGAAACAATAATATATATATATATATTGATTCACAGTTTGTAATCTCTAAATATCACAGTTTTTTAAACTCAATCTATACTCTATCCTATACACATACATCATATTTTTCATTATAGAATACACTTATTAACTTTGTCAAATCATATAATATTTATATTATTTTTTACAAAGTTATTGCTTACCAGGATGATCAATACAATAATTTTGCAAACCAACTTGTACACAGTCACTACAACCTGCTATATCTTACCTTTATGTTTTATAATATTTACAATTCTATATACACTTTAAATTTTAAAAACTTTTCTTTAGAACTACCTACTTATTGCAATATTTATACAATATGTCATATACATATTTACACACTATGAATTACACAAAATTATTTTGAAAAATGGCACAAAATCTTTAACCAAGTTAATTGGCAAGCCACCTAACTATATATTAACAACAACTAAAAAATCTCAAACTTTTCACATAGTTTTTAGTCTTCTATTTTTAAATTCTTTAGAATTAAAATTCTACTAGATGAACTTCCTACTTCACATATTTTATACAAACAAAATTGCTTATACTTATCTATTTGTTATCAATATTATCAAATCAGTTTTCACCTTTACTAAACAACTTGTTCATCTAATCAATTGCTATGCAGTATTATAAACATTTTATTACAATATACTTTAAATACTAAAACACTTGACACTACTTTAAATACTATAATTAATTTATATAACCAAATTAAGCTGTTGAGTAGTATAACTATTTACAGTATATCAGACTTACCTTTAGTTTTCTCAACTCTAACTAGTCTAATACCAAATGAACTTATTGATATTATTGCAATTCTGTTATCTAAAAAGGTAGCCACAACACTTGTTATTAAGTTCTTACTTTATCTTAACTAACAAATCTATCATAAAATCTGATTTCTATACTGCATCTTAAGATCTACAGCTCAACTTCCTAAATACAATACACTTCCAAATGCTGTCTTACTTCTATTACATCTTCTTTCACTCAATTCTATTAGTTCAAAAATAAACACCTGATATATTCAATGGATTAAATATCAAACTAATCTTCTATATATAATTACTAACAATTAAATCTAGGTAAGCTTTGGCCACTTCAGTTAGTTTAGGTTACAGATAAATTAGTCTGAGATTCTATTCTTTCTATAATATTTTAAAATCAGAATTGTACTCTATATAAAATCTAATTAAATATTTAATAAAGATAGAGGCATGGCCTTACTATTAATATTAAAAAAAAAAAATAAAAATTTAAGAACTACTAACTAGATAACAGAAGAAAAAGCAATATACAATACTAATACTTAAAGAACCAAATAAGATATATGAATATTAGTAATAAAAAAAAGAAGAAGATTTCAAAAAAAACTAAATTCAAGACTCAGATACAAGAAAAAGATATATATATAGAGAACATTCTGAGTCAAATTGAAAAAGATTAAAAAAATCAAAAAAATCAAAAAAAATAATATAAACAAGCCTAGCCAATTACTTTTAAGGGCATTTTAGTTTAATTTATAAGCATAGATAAAAAAATTAGAGATTTTTTGTGAAGTATAGAAGAGTCTTTAAAGAAAAAAAATATAAAAACATCTTCTAGTCTAAAAAACAAAAGAAGAAAAAAAGGTAAAGAAAAAACAAAAAACATAAAAGCAAAACAGAAACAACTTAAAAAAAAAAAAGAAAGAAAAAAAAGAAATAAAAATAGCATATTACAATATCAATAAACTCAAAACTAGAGGTAAAAATTAGAAAACCTTTTGAGTCAAGCAAAAAAAAAGAAATAGTAATTTTGAAAATAATTGAAATGAATATTGCAGAAAAAAAAGAAAAATTCTTATTATATAATTATAATACATAATAAAAGATTACTAAACTAATACAGTATCAAATAAGAAAAAAAATTAGATATAGAAATATTACTAGATAAAAAATAAAAAAAACACATAAGAGCAATTAAAAGCATTAATAAATATATATTAAAGATGTGATTGTACTTTAAAACAATTAGAATTAATATTAATAGAAGTGTATATTCTATTAAATAACAAACTAATTAGTAAGAAAATTTAGTAAAAAATTGTAAAAATAGTAACAAATAAAAAGAAATACAGTCTTTCTTCTCTATAGTTATCTTACAGTTTTTATTCTCTATAGTCACCTTCTTTATAGTCATATTTATTTATAATCATATAAATTGTTAAAACCAACTTATATAATACTTATAAAATTTAACCTATATATAAGCACAACCTCTTTATAAGTACCAAATTCTTAAAACCAAAAATGTGATTATAAAGAAAAAAGACTGTATACAAAATAATTATAATAAGAGATTTCAACTATACAGTAAATAATGTATTAGACAAATAACATCTGCAAACAACATGTTATAAAAAATTACTGATATTTAATTAACTTAAAAGACAAAATTTTATAGATTCATACAAAAGTTTATATCTGACAATAAGAGCATATACATGGTCAAGTCATAAAGCTGCAACAAGAAATAACTATATTTGGTTATCAGAAACACTTATATTAGATCTTTAAAAAGCCAATATAAAGAAAGCAAAAGGTTTGACAAATAGTGATTACAAAATAATAATAACTGAAATATAAATAAAATATATAATTACAAATTGCAATAGTGCAGAAATCAAGTGTAAAGATCAAACATGAATAATATATCTTTATAAAAAAGTAAAACAAGAAGACTAAAAAAAATATATAAGAGAGTTATAAAATTAACTAGAATAGAAAAGAGTAATAAAACAACTAAAAAATAATATAATAAGCACAAAATATAGTACAAATATGCTAAACTATATGTAAAATGCAATAGAATAAGCTATAACTAAAGTAGTAAACAAACAAATCCCAAAGAAGAAGCTATTTAATACAAAGACAAATAGAAAACCAGACTAAAAAAAAAACATTGCAATACAAGCATATTATCAAACTGCAATAAATAATCTAAAAAGCAAAATTAAAAAATTAAGAAGTAGAAAAGAAAAAAAAAATTGCAACAAATCATAAGCTTAAAGTTATCCTTTAAATCATAAGCTAAAACAAGCAAATTTGGCTATATTCTTATATTTTTTTGGCTTTAATTTACTTTTTTGAAATAATAAAATATTTAAATAAAATTTGTTTGAAAATAAGAATTACTTTTTTGCAGAATTTATTTTTAAATTATAAGAAAAAAATTAGATTACTTATAGGTTAAAAATATACAATTTCAAATATTTTTTTTTTTAAATATTAAGATGAGTACTTGCAACCTAGAATTTAATTGATAGTATATTTGGCTAATAGTTATATTACAACTACAGAAGACAACTATAAAAAGAGTATACAACTAGTCACTTATATAACTTTAGTTATTGTCTAATTTAAGTAGTCTGTCTAAAGGTTCTATACTAACTGGCATATCTGAAACCTGCTTGTAGGTTCTCTATTTAACCATTCTAGTTTTCATATCCACTTATCTACTTCTGCCTATCAATGACCCTAACTGATGCTAGTAAAAATATATTATAGCTACTAAATCTTTAAAGCAGTTCTTTAAAACCTTTGACCTTGCACTAAACCTTTCAGAATTTTTTATATCTTATTTTTATAGCTAACCTAGTATCACTATGACCAAAACCAATACTGATAATTAGGGCATACTATTAAACTACTATGTTCTTGTAGAGTTTACTCCAATCCTAATACTAACTTTACAATATATTCTTACTACTTTGGTATTTAATTTAAGTTCTACAAGTTGCTATTTCAAATAGCCTAAAAAGGTAGACTGTAACTATACCTCTAGTTTATATGTTTGCTAGTATGTACCCTTTTTCTTCAAAATCTAAAAATTCTGGCAGCCTGGTTAGTTCATTTGGTTTTTCCTCAAAGACCAGTATATTTGTCCAGTTTCACAAATTCTAATTTTATTTTATAGGTCTAGTTTTTATAGTAGCACTATTAAAATTTTAGATTATCTCTCTATTCAGGCCTTTCAAGTAGGCTTTCATCTTTCTTTATTTGGTTTTTATGATTTATATAGTCATGAGAACTTATTGTAGGTTTGCACCACCCAGTACTGGTTTGCATTCCTTTATGTAACCACAGATCTTGTTCTATAGAACAATATTATATAACTGTTATACAAATGCCATGTGATCTGTTAGTCATGCTAGTATGTTACAAATAACAGATATTTTATCTTAACCAATTGTGAGAGACAGTTAATCATAATACAAAGAGGATTTTTAAATTTTCTGTTGATATTAGAATTTGAACTTTGAACCTGTTACTTGGGGTTGACAATCTGATCACTTTACTAGGTTGTCACACCCCTATCTATAGTTTTTAGTACAACTTTTTAGTTTATATAAAAGATTATAATTTTAATTATTACAAGTTTAGTAATTTATATATAAAAATTAATACTTGTCTTAAGAGCAAAATTTTTTTTTAGCTTCAGAAACATAAAATTTTAGAAAACTTAAAAAATATTTTAATAGTAAACCCTAATGTTATATAATCTTTAAACTTTAATTGCTTAAAAGTTTTTTAATAAAATTAAAAAAGTTTCTTAACAAAGTTTATAAAGTAGGTTTTTAAAAATATTTTTGCTTAGAAAGTACATTGCTAAAATTAATTATTAAAATTTTATTATAAAAATTAATTTTAAAAAAATTAGTGCAATCAAATTTGCTATGTTATAATTTAAGAGATATGTTTTTGTTATTTTCTTTTTGTTGAATATAGATAAAATATATTCTATCCAATATCTTAGATAAGAAAAAATAAGGAAGTTAGTTCTTGATAGAGCTGCAAAGTTTTTTAACTTAAGTACAAGTTAGTATAACAAGTTATATTTGATTATATATTGTATATATTAAGTGATATCAAACTTACTAAATTCTAATGTTCTAATAATAATGTTATTATATTTTCATAATTATTAAATAAAGTCATATTTAAGTTTTGATAAAACTGTCAAAAAATTAAAAAAAAAAAAATTTATATAAAGTTCAGTTATTATTTTTTTTTTACTTTAAGCAGTTATATTAGTTTTTTATTTATTTATTTTTTTTTAATATTAAGATAATTTTTTTGATTTTTTGACTTTTATTAATAACTTTTTTAATAATATAATTCTATAAACTACTACAGAAGAGTGTACAATTAGCTACATATATGACTTTTTTATATTACCTATTTAAGAAGTCTACTCAAAGGTTTCCTACTAATTGTTATATTTAATATCTTTGCTTAGATGTATTATTTTAAACTCTTTGAACTTGCAATTTGTGTTAATATCATTGGATTATACCTAGATGTCTAAATTATTATCTTAACTTTAGGACTATTTTATTTTTGAGATAAACCTCTTAGAGTCTTCTGTATTTATTTTTATAACTAACTTTAATATTTTTTTTTTAGTTTGTTTCAACAGTCTAGTTGGTGGTATTTTTGAAAATTCTAACTTAGAGGTTTTTGCCTATTTGTGTATTATAACTTTGATATCTGTTTCATAAGACTAGCTTTTACAGTAAAGTTATTAAAAATCTGACTACTTCTCTACTCAAATTATTTTAAATAGACTTTTTATTATTTAATTTTAACAGATTATATAATTACAAAAACTTATTTAGTATTTGTGCTACCTATTTGTTGGTTTGCATTCCTTTGTATAATGTTATACTTTACAGATGCCTTATAATCTACTAGTTATACTAATGTAATTACCATTACAGATATTTTAACTTAATTATTAGTAATAGTTGCTATAATATAAATATTATATAAATGATTATCTAAATTTTCACTGTTAATAGAATTTGAACACCCAATCAACTACTTGGAGGATTAACATTCTGACCACTTCACTAGATTGTTACATCTGCTAGTACTTTATTTTATTTTTTAATTTTTTTCAATATTAAGGTGACCTCTTTGGTTTGAGCTTTTTATTAATACTTATAGCAGGTACATGTTTTATATAGATATATCTATAATGAACTATTAGATGAGTATACAACTGGCTACACATGTAACTTTTTTATATTACCTATTTAAGGAGTTCGCATGAGGGTTCCCCATCAGTTTCCATATCTAACACCCTTGATTAAATGTTCTATTTAAACCCTCTGATCTAACCCTAGTATTAATTTTACCAGAACACAGACCCAGATCTATTCGCATTTGACTATAGGACTATAATCCTTAGACTATTTTTATTCTTGAGGTAAACCTATCAGAATGACCTGTATTCTCTTTTACCCCTAACCTGGTTTAATGCTATAGCTGAGACTAACACTTGCAGTCAGGATTACTCCTTAAACTGCTATTACCCTTGTAAAGTTCACCCAAACCCTAGTATCCATCTTTCTGATTTCTTCTCCATTATCTCTTACTAGTTGCAACTCAGAACTAACTAACTTTCCAGACTTCAAATCCAGATGGCCTAATATGGTATATTTATGTATCCTTTTCCTTCGGTGATTCTAGCAACCTGGTTGGTCATATACTCCTCTATACATCTTTGTCATCCAGTTTATCTAACAGTTCCTATGAAGATGTTTCATAGGCTTCCATCAGTCCAATGGCATCATCAAAAGTTTGTGCTATCTCTTTGCTTAGAATTTCCAAGTGATTTTTTGTCTCTTCAGTTTTTTAGCCTTCTATGCCCGGTGGTCTTATTATGGGTTTGCACTGAAGCCTTATATGACACCAGTTTTTTATATTCTTCTATGTACATGTACTATGTAATATTACACTTTGCATAGATGCCCTGAGCTCCTAATGTCAGGTGGGACCCGACTTGGTGTACCTAAGATTACAGATGCCCAAAATCCAACTGATCAGCAAGAAACAGTTACTGTAACACAGGTATAATTTTCAAAATTTATTGTCCATAGGAATTGAACCTTAGACTTGCTACTTGAGGATTGACAACCTATTCACTTCACTAAGATGTCACATCTTCTCTGCTAGTACTTTATTTTATTTTATTTTTTTTGTTAAGATAACCTCTTTGGTCTTTTGACTTTTATTAATTACTTATCAGTATTGTGGTTCAATGAACCACTACAGAAGAGCATATAATTGGCTACATGTGTAACTTTTCTATATTATCTATTTAAGGAGTCTGCTTGAAGGTTTTCTACTAATTGCTATACCTAACACCCTTGCTTAGGTGTTCTACTTTAAATCCTCTAAACCTGTAACCTGTATTAACATTACTGGGTTATATTCAGATGCCCAGATCATCATCTCAACCTTAGAACTAATTTATTCTCAAGATAAACTCCTCAGAGCCTTCTGTATCTATTATTATAGCTAATCTAGATATCACTATAACAGAACCAACATTTGTGATTAGGGCTAATCATTAATCCACTATGTCCTTGTAGAGTTCATTTAGATCCTAGCATCTACTTCATAGCATAACCTGGTACTTTAGTATACCTCTGCCTTTTCCTCTGCCCTTTTATCAAACTTCCAATCCAGATAGCCCATGTAGAACTACAACCAGTCTATCAGTATATTGGGTCAGCCCGATATTCTTTTTTTTCAGTTCATTCTGGCAGCCTGGTTGGTAGTACCTCTGAGACTCCTAATCCAGAAGTTCTTGCCCATCCAGCTACTAGGACCAGATACTAAACCTAGGTATCTGTTTCACTAGGCTAGTCTTTACAGTAGGGCCATTAAAGATCCAGCTATCTTTCTACTTAGATCTTTCCAAATGGACTTCTTGTTACCTAATTTCAATGAATTTATATGACTATAAGGACTTATCTAGTGTTTGCACCACTTGACATGTTGGTTTGCATTCTTCTGTATAACTTCAACATTGCACAGTTGCCTCATAACCTGCCAGTCATGCTGGTGTAACCGACATTACAGGTATCCTAACCCAATCATTAGTAACAGTTGCCATAATATGAATATTACATAGGTGATTATCCAAATTTTCACTGTTGATGGGATTTGAACATCCAACCTACCACTTAAGCAGAGTTAGCAATGGATATACTCTATTGGAAAAATTGCCAATAGAGCCAATGAAACCAATAGAGCCAATGGAGCCAATGGAGCCAATGGAATCAATGAAGCCAATGGAGCCAATGGAGCCAATGGAATCAATGGAGCCAATGGAGCCAATAGAGCCAATAGAGCCAATAGCGACAGAGCCAACAGTTCCAAACTAGCAGTTAATCATATGAACTTTGCTTAACAATTATTGTTACACAGAGTAAATTTTAAAATATATTAAAAAAATTGAATAAAGCATTCTCAAGCACCTTAATTAACAGGCAATATGTTAGAAATTAAAATTTAGTTAATGAAAAATATTTTTTACTAACTCAAACATGCTTATCATTAACAGCCAAGATAAATAAGGTATATTTGGACACAGTTTATTAAGTCAAAGAAGAAATTTAGTAAAAAACAATTAGAGTTTCTTATTTTGGCCAAAAACTTTTTGCTCCCAACTTCTTTTTTTTGCATTGACATATCAAATATTAAAGTAAGTAAAGTTATTTTTATATTTTTCATTATCTGTTATGAATTTTAATTATCAACACTAACATACTAACTATCCTTATTATTGTTTTTTTTTTTATTATACTACAAGAATCAATAAGGTCTTTATTTTAATCTATTGTAGCAAACCACAATTATTAGCAAATTATTGTAAATGTGTTCTTAAGCAAATTTTAATGATATTGTAGCCTGTGTTAAGATTATTGCTGTTTTGCATCAAATAATTATATCATATTAAAAATTTTGAATTACGTAATAAACTTTATCAATTTGCAAATATTATTTAAATCTCTATTATAAAACTTGCTTAAAATACTTTATGCTAAGTAAAATTTATTTCCTAACACTTTTTAATCTATTAATTAAGACACTTGAGAACATCTATTGAAACGTAACTTGGAATTGTTATTTTTTAAACAGCAATTTGTGAAAAACTATCAAATGATATATATTAGTGTTAGTAACTAATACTTTATTTAACTTTTGTAATTTCTGTAATGATAATAAAATTATTTAATAATTTATACTTGTGACATAAAACCTGAATTCTACAAAATCTCATCATTTAGTCACTAAAAACAGATAAGTTTTGAGTACAATGATTTGGTTTCTACTATTTATTAACATAGTTTTCTAAACCGAAATGATTGAATTGTAAGTTTAAAAAACTAAATTGCATTTTTACAAATATTTAATCTATAAAACTATTTATAAAGTTTATATTTAATATGTAAAGAATCTAGTAGTATATTATAATGTTTAGTTTTATTAGACCCAATACAATATCATAAGCAGTTATTTTTTTTTTTTTTTAATAAAGTAGCAGTACTGTGTCTGTAAAAAAAAAAATGGCACCAGATTAATGCCAAAAATAGTAGCAATAGCAAATAAATAAGATTAAGTCAAACTTGTTTTACCTGAACTAAATTTGGTTGTTTCAAACAAATAAAAAAGCTGAATGTAAAAGAAAATAAGTTTTCAAATTTTAAATATTTTAAAAAATAAAAATAGTCTAATTTAATATTGAGCAGAGTAAATAAAATAAAATCAAAAATCAAAAAAAAGAATAAAATAAAATTTTTATCATTTTTCTAATTCAAACAAATATGGTAGAGTTGGAAGATTTTGGCTAAATAAACTGCTAAGATTCCATTTTGCATTCTTATTAATCAATGGATGATCAATCTTATTACCTGTTGCATTTTCATAAGCTCTAATTCATCCGAATCTTGTTAACCCTACTCTTTTTTACTTTATATATGTTCATCATCATCAATCATGATAATCCATTTTGACACTATTTTATTCTACTCTTCCATGTTCATAGCATTGCTATTTCTTTCTTGTTCTTGAATCTCTTCATTCTCAGAATCACTAATAACTATTGTATAATCTTGATTGTTTTGTGTAGAATCTGTTAAGATTTCAGAATTATCTAACTGTAATCATGGTAGTTGAATGTCATCTTGAATGTTTTGAAATTTTTTAATTGAATTTTCAATAGCTTTTAAATTGTTACAATAGTTCATTGCAGCATGCAACTAACTCATTTGTAATACTTTTTTAGGCTTAAAGTATAAATATGTAAAACTAGTATTTTAGAATTATTGTTATTATATAATATATACAGTATATAATATTAAAATAAACAAACCTTTAAACGGTTACAATATTTATTATGAAACCAGTCCATGCATAAAAAGAGTCTTTCAACACATGCAGAGTTTACACAAATTGAAAAAATTCAACATGCAACTTTACTTAGTTCTTTTGCTAAATCAGAACAAAACCCCCAATAATCTAAAATATTACTTGCAAACTGGTTTGCAACATGTAAAGTAAATGGCTTTTGTTGTTTATGAAACTTTTTAAGTTCAGGAAGTAATGATTTTGGTTCTATTTGAAACCATGCATAATAATACTAGCAGATCCAATTACTAAGTTGTGTATATAATCCTTCAATATTATCATCAAACATTTCCATACGATATTCTAGATGAAGAAGGAAAGCAAGTAAAAGAAGTAGTTGTTTCTATGATTTCTAGCACTTTTTTAAATGATTAATCATCTGAGTAGCAAATTCTTGATTAGAATATTCTTTATAAAATTTGATAAAATATGCAACTCCATGAAGAACTTCATGCAAGTGGGCTTTGTCTTGTTGTAATTTATTTAGAATTATACAATATGATAACAAGAGAGTTGCAAAGTTATTAATTATAACTCATTATTGTTCATTATTAATAATATTGCAAATTTTTGTAGATAATACTGATGTACTTCGTGTATTATTAGAAGTTGATGAAAGCTTGAGTTTAGCTACAAGAGTCTAAATTATAATTTAGTATTTTTTATATTATAAAGTAAATAACATTAAAAATTAAATATATACTATATTTTAATAAACTTGCCTTTAAAGCTGCTTTAGTTTTTAATAAACTTGAAAAACAATAATAATAACTATTCCAACATGTTTCAACAGGATTAACAAGTGCGATACATTTTTTATACATTAAATACTGTTCATCATGAAGTTGTTTTATAAAATATGAATGATTGGTATTGTTAAAAAAAGATATGACTATAATAGCTAATTTTAAAGCATTATTAAATTCAAGAGATTCTTTAAAAATTTCACCAATACATAAATTAAGCTGATGAGCAAAACAAGATAAAAAAATCTTGTCTGTATATTTTAACTGTAACTATCATCTAAAAAAAATAAAATAAAATTAAATAAATATAAATTTAGAATAAAAACTTATAAAACTTACTTTGCTGCTGCATATGGTGAAGCACTATCAGTTATAAGACTAATAATTTGAATTTTTTCTATTTCAAACATGGTAAAAAATGATTCTATCATTCTTATTATATTTTTTTATTTTTTTTGTTCACCAGTAATATCTTTAGCATCCCAAATTAGTAATTCACCTTTTGATGTAACAAGTATAGACCCTAAAATTTCTTGTTTAGCTACATTTTTCCATTCATCAAATACTAACATTATATCATTTAAATCTTCTTGTGCTTTAGTTTTTATAACACTTTGCATTCTTTCAGCTGATTCTTTTAAAATTTGATCAGCAAGTTGTTTATGATTAGATAAAATAAGATTTGGATTAAGCCAATAATAATGTGCGATAACAGATTTGCTTTCTACTCATCTAAATAACCAACTATTTTCAATAGTTATATTAAGAATTTGTTTTTCAAATTGAGCTTGTTCTTTATGAGTAATTATATGAGCTAAAAAATTAAATATTTTGTTTGAATTAGAAATTTGTGACTGATTTGTATTTTGACTTGTAGTAGATCCTGTTGATCTAGTAGTTTGCTCTGAATAAATAGAAGTCAAATCATAATTATCATTATCAGAATCAATTTCAAAAGCTTTTAATAATATAAAGTTTATTAAAATTTTATTATTATAATTTATACAGTTATTATGTTAACAATTATAAAATTTACCATCATTATCAAAGTCAGTATATTATTTTTCATATGTTTGTAACTCAGAACTTTTTCTTTTTTTTATTATTTTTCTTGTCTCTTTTTTAGATATATATTCTTGCTCAGCTTCTTGAAGTTTTTTTTTCTGCTTCAACTTGTTCAAACTCATTAAGAAAATTAATGCATTTTTTAAGATAGTTTCGTACCAATTCCTATCTATTAATAATTTTTATTTCATCATCAACTTCATAACAATAACAACACAAACACTATTTATCACTAGGTTTTTCTAAATTAACGTATTTATTTGTAGTAATTATATGACCTGTAAGATTATGTCTTAGCTTTCTGCCTATATGTTTTTTGTTAGACATTTTTAAAAAACAAAATAATATAATAAAAACAACTTATATTTATATATCATTATCAAATTAAAATTTCTTTTGTTGCAACATTTAAGTATAAAAAATAATAGACAGCTATGTTCAATATAATCAAAAATATATACGCATTCCATATATACATGCAGTACATACATATATATTGTATACTCACTAATTAAGGTACTTAAAGTTATCTATGTATCTAATGCTATATACATATTCATATTTATTACTTAAATCAATTTATTCATGTTCATTTAGATAGCAAATTACACTGATTATATTAAACATATATTATTTTTAAAATTAAGATTTTATTTTGTCTCAATATTTTAAATATTAATTACAATTTTACTTTTAGCAAAGTTTTAATATTCAAAAGAGTTTTGATTTTGAAAGGGGTTTATTAACCTAATAAATCTTGCAATTCATACTTAATTTTCTTATACTCTTGAATTAGAAGTCTAAATTAAAAATAACCATAAACAATTAGCATTAGAACAATGGTAATGACAAATTAGATAAATTTTACTATAAAGTATTTTGTAACAATATATAACTTTTGCAATCCAGTGTGTATATAAAACAATTCTTTATACGTAATATAACTAATTTAAGAAAAAACCTGTATATTATGTAGTATAAATTCTACTGATAACATGTATATACATTTAGAGACAATTAAATAAAATACTTGGATATTTTATCATTATAAAAATAATTAAAATTGGGTATTAACATTAATTTAGAAATCAAATTTCTCACCTATACAGTATAATTTAATAAATTATGCAGTATTTTAAATCAGGGCTAAAATGACATATAGTAAATGCTAGCCATCTAAAGTGTTGTTCTTGATGCATAATTATTGTAATCAAGAATTCTATTAGCTATTTTAATATATTGTTTTTGTTAATATATACTTTTATTTTAGATTAAAAATGATATTTGGGATTGCTAACATTTATTATATTGTATTTATTTCTCAAAATATTTGAATTTAATGCTTTAAACTTATTACTAATGCTCAAGTCAGTCAACCTGTATATTTATCTTTAGACTCAATATGTTTATATTTGGTATCTGTCGCATGTTTGCCAGTATACTTGTGATTCAGGTAATATCTTGATTTTTTTTATTAGAATCTAAGAATTCAAATTTACAACTATCAAAAAGTCTGTTTTATTATTATTTTCATATTATAACTCCAAATCTGTAAATATTGGCATTCTTTAAAAATGAATATTCTCAATATTTCATATACTATTTAACCAGATTACAGAAATAGAACCAAATTACTTTTCATCTAAATTTTAATTTATTCTTAAGCATCACCCCAGATGTGATTTTTAATGATTGAAAGTGCACAAGTATTATTATGTAATTTTAGATATAATATTTTAGATAAAAATCAAATATCAAAAACATAACTTTGCTTATTAAAAACATATAGATTATAGGCCATTGGCACCTATTGGCTCCATTGAGAAATCACACCCAATGGAGCAATAGAGCAATGTCAATAGAGATGTTCTTCATTCATCCTAATGGATAAATGTGCCAACCCTGCACTTAGGAGGTTGACAATCTGACTACTTCACTAGGTCTCCACATCCCATCTGCTAGTACTTTATTAGAATTCTTGAAACTATATAAATTATATAAATTTTTTTTAATAATTAAGTTTAGCATTATCTGGTTATTTTATTAATATTTAAGTGCAACCTTTTGCACTACTTCAAACAGAACTAGACTGCTTATCTAATTATTACTTTACAATAAGATATTACCAATCTGATAACTTCTTCTTATAGAAAGACAAAAAAATAAAAAAAGATTTTATATATAAAAAAAACACAGAAGTATAGATATAAATAATGAAAAATACATATATACTCTTTTTGCTGATTTCTAGTTTTAAAGTAGAACAGAAAACAAAATCTAAAATATAATCAAAACAAAATAGCAAACAGTCTTTGAACTTTTAAAAAAAAAGAGTATATATTTAAATATATATACTACAATAGAAGTATAACAGTAAAAAATATATCACTAACAAACTAAATTTGCTTTAAGAAAAAATTTTTTATTTTTTAGTATAAAATTCAAAACTTTGAAAAAATATAATTAATTCTAAAAAACAGCAAAAAAACACATAACTGACCAAAAAACAACAAATAACAAAAAGTTATATTCTTAATTAGAAAGTAAACAAACAAATTAGTAGATATTAATATAACACAAAGTGCATATAAATAACTCAAACAAAAAATACTTTAATATAGGAGTTTAACTAATAGACCAAATAAATCTGGTTTATAATACAAATATTATGTACTATATTAAGAAAGTAAATGATAAAAATCAAAGGTATTTAAACTCTAAATTGTTGACCAAATTCTAACAATGTCTGCAAAAGAACTAAGCAATATAGAACATATAGCAAAAGATCTGGCAATAAATAACTCAAACTATATTACACTAAATGATATACTACTTTATGAACAAATTCTTAAAGCATTGAGTTTAGCAAAAATAAGTTGGCTTGAAGATGATGAAATAGATAAATAGGCACAAAGGCTTAGACTAATAAATCAGAACCCAAAGTTAGTTAATTATATCACAAACATGAGTAAAAAAGAAATACTTAAAGAAGAAAGAAAAATAGAAGAAATAAAAAAACCAAATAATATTAGAAAAATGCAAACTTTAATAACAAAAAAAAGATATCAAAAAGAAGAAAAAGAAGAAGCATTTCAAGAAAAGCCAATTCAAATATTAAATTTAATTATTGAGCAAATAAAAGAGCTTAACATTAATGCATTACAAGACATGCAACAAACTAATTTTATATTAAGCACAAACCAAATATTTAAGAATGAATTAAATAAAACAAAAAAGTTAAGAAGAAAGAAGGTAAAAAAGAATACAAAGACATCAAGAGATAATATTATCTAAAATGTCAGAAAAAATATAGAAAACATCAAAAAAGATAATAGAATTAAAAGAAGAAAATGTGACCTTTAAAAACCTGATTCTTAATAATACAATTGAATATAGCCAATAGTCATCAAAAAACAGAATATGTAACAAAAACAAGTTTTTTAAAGCAAACATGCTAATGTATATTTTGCTAGAAGAATCAAGTAATGAAAAAATAAAATATATGCAATAAATTTTAGGCAAGAACCACTACATTAAAGCAATTAAAGACCTAGTGAAGTGGTTAGGTTGTCAACCCTCCAAGTGGTAGATTGGGTGTTCAAATCCCATCGACAGCATAAATTTGGATAATCACCTATGTAATATTCATATTACGACAACTGTTACTAACGATTGGGTTAGGATACCTGTAATGG